>WEDG01002759.1:0-34961 GCA_017591395.1 Schistocephalus solidus | reverse complement strand
AAACAACTATAGCATGGTCTGAACTCCCAAGTGGGTCTAAAGGTGAAACTGACAGTGGCTGACAACCTCTGCAGAAGATAAGATCAAGTATGTTTGATCCTCGGTGGAAAAATCAACTACCTGATCCCACATGCCAGTATCTATGGCCTCAAAGCAAGTTTTTCGAACTTTGCAGGACCGGAAGGTGGAAAACCAATGAACTTCAGGGAGATTGAAGTCACCTGCAATCAAGCAGTACTTCATATTTAGGTCAACTGTGGCATGAAATGCCTGTGAGAGACGGAGATCGTAATCCCCACTTGCGTTTGGGGGCGATAGACACAAATCGACTGAGTAAAAGAGTAGTTATCTTTAAGAACTACTCGAGCCAACAACTCTTCTACCGCGGTAAATTGTCGATAATCCAACGGCAGAAAGGTAAGTGGCTGCTGATATAGATGCAGCTTCCTCCGCCACGGCCCTCGTGTCGATCGTTACGAATATAGTCGTACTCTTTGAATATTGAGTTCAGAGTTGGATACACAGGTGTTGCCCAAGTCTCTGTTACTATTACAATGTCGGGGCAGTGGATGAAAACCAGAGTCTGGAGCAATGGCATCTTATTAAGCAGAGATCTGGCATTTTAATACAAATAATTTAAGCGCGCACGTTTTGGTTTCTGAGAAGGACGGAGTTAGGCTGTCAGAGTGAATGCCTTCGGCCAAAGAAATGCTCTTTCACTTGAACAATTTGTCCGTTTCTTATTTGGAGATGTGCCTCGCCATTGGTCCCTTCGTGTTTCCAGTTCTATTATTAACTGTCTCATTTTTAGTCTCTCCTTCAGTCCGTATTCCGGTTGACTTCAGAATGCAGGCCCGTAGGGTTGCTTTTCTCTGTAGCAGGAGCTGTGCCTGTGCTTCGTTTTCCAAGATGATTTTAAGAGGTCTTGGTCGAGAATTTGATTCGGGTGCGGACAGAGCTTTCCCTATTCTATATGCCTTGAGAATGCTGGATGGACTCGCCGTCCGTTAGCATCGTTTTTGCATACAATTGAAGGAGATCCAAGTCATGTTTGCCTCGCTCCTTTGGAATACTGAAGCTGATTCCGGGACCCTTTAATGAGCTAAATTATGTTTTCGACTCAAATGAGGGGCCCGTTTGTAACTCAGATCTTTCAGCTGAGTGAGTACTGGTAACCAATTCACTTGGCCCGGTAGGTCCACATGAACTGGGTGTTGGGCAGGGCTAAGAGCCAAATCTCTGCTAGACTTGTTCTTCTTAGACCTTTTCTTCTTTGGCTTAACGAACTCGCCAACCTCTTCAACATCGTATGTTGGTGCATCGTCTACCAGTGATGTGGCGATGGGCAGTAAAGCCAGATTAGTGCTGATGCTACCCGAACTAAGTACCGGTAGAGTGGCGCAAAGGACTAGATGGGGCTCCCTTCGGAAGTAGCGAAATTTCCTCTGGTTTACCGGGTCCAGCAGTCGCGATATGTTTAATGTGACTTTTTATGTAAGCTTGAAGAAGCTATAAATGAATACGAATTTTTGCTTTGTTGTAGGTTTTATTACGAACAGGGGCGTTTTTAGCAGTTGGGCGAGATATAGATTTTTAAGTTATCTATTTCTTGTCTTAGATTCCTTATTTCCTGCTCCATCCCTGAGAATTTCTGCTGAGGCTGAAAGCACCCCATACATGTTTCGTCTTCGTAAGCTACATAAGTTAAGCTTACTGAACTTTCTACCCCGTTTAGCGGGAGGTGAACAAATAGCAGAATAACGATGGTTAAAAATTGTTTTCTGCTTGTCCATTAACTTGCTTTAACAAGATCCCCCGCCAATATGGCCGAGTGGGTAGAGGCGCCGAGAGACGGTCCCAAGCAGCTTTTTGGTCGTGGACCAATTTTTGTGACAATCAACTTATGGAACTTGAGTTTTGCATGTTATAATTGCCACAAAAATTAATAGAGAGTCAGCTGAGTTTTTCAACAATAAGAATTTAAAAATATAAGGACTCAGCCTTTGGTTTGAGTCCCTTCCGCGATTGAGAGCAGATGCAGGGATCACACAGCCGGCGTGAGTTTCGGAAAGCAGCAAAGATCGAGGGGTCCAAGTTGCAATTTATAAACTCAGAGGAATATAAAGACAATTCTTTAATAGATTTTCCAACACCGTGTCTTCTACACTGAGGTAGAGACTTAAAACTCGTAGGCTCGAGGTACTTGAAATTCGATGTAGCAGTTCCTTCCTGTAAGAAGGAACGATAATTGTCAAGCGAATATAAATACAGTTTAGATTCGATTGTGGCAGTCGTGTCCGCACGTATTATGTCCTCTGGCAGTTCGATCCAGGCACTGTAAACTCGCCGTGAAAACGAAGGGCGATGAACATCCAGGTTGGATAAGGCTCATCGAAGATATAGCAATTAAAATACATATGTTACTATAGATTATTGAGTAACACATCTGCATAGAAAGAAAAACTGTTTTATAGCCGTGAGATCTAGGCCCAGTTAACCACGATTAACAACATGTATATGCACAACATTGCTATGATGTTGCAGAGCCTTCCTGTAGAATGAACGCTAGTGGTTAAGCGAATATAAATCCAGTTTATGTTTGTATGTATCTGTCCTGTCCGCCCGTAAGACGTCGTCTTTGAGTCCGTCCCAGGTACCAACAATTTGCTACGAAAATGAATGGCGACGAAGATCCAGGTGGGATAAAGCACATCGAATTTATTCCAGTTAAAATAAATATGTCACTATAAAGTTGGAGTAACATATTTACATAAAAAGAAAAAGTTCTGTAACGCTGAGATCTAGGAACAGTCATCTTGAAGGATCCAAGATTACCTATATTCCCGTTATCTGTAGGTATGTGCGAAGCTTTGGTGTAATGTTGCAGTGCCTTCCTGGAAGAATGAACGGTATTTTTCAAGCAAATATAAATCCAGTTTATGTTTGAATGTGTCTGTCGAGTCCGCCCGTATGATGTCCTCTGGGAGTCCGTTCCAGGCACCGACAACTCGCTGCGAAAAGGAATGGCGACGAACATCGAGGTGGGATAAGGTTCCTTGAAGTTTCAGAGAATTCTCACGCAGGTTATTTATTGTGAAAAATGAAAAACAGTCTTCGAAGTTTAAAGCACAGCCTGATTCTTTAAAAGCCGGTATGTCTGTATGAGATTTGCTCGAATCTGCCTGCGTACTCAAGAGAAAAAGGTTAAGAGCGTCAAGTCTGCATTTGGCTCAGCCGCCCAACACCAGTTCATGTGGGACCTACTGGGCCAAGTGAATTGGTTACCAGATACTCACTCATTTGCCAAAGATCTGAGTTACAAACGGGCCTCGTTTGAGTCCGCACAGTTAGATACCGACAGTTTTTTTCGGTAAACGCTTTAGCAATCTGGAATAAACTACCTAGAAATATCAAAATTTGGCAAAGCTATCCCTTGTTTACGCGAACTGTCACTAGTTTTCTACATTTAGGACACCTTCCAAATCTTTTGGGTGCTGACTCTGTTGAAGCTATCTTCGGTTCTGATGGCGTTTACGGACTCTGAATCCTGTGCCGGTCTTCATACTGAGGGCAATATTACTGGCTATGCAGACCTCAATCGGCTTATTTCTCAGTCGACAGCGAACAGCCGCTCGCCGACATACCTGCTGGTGCAGAATACCGGATCCGTAACACTGAATTGAGAGGTTCTTCACCGGGCATCTGTGTTAACGCATCCCTGTCCAGAACTTTAATTACTCAATAAGCTGCAGTTTTTTTTCCTGAAAACACCTGAAACAACGATCAGGAGTTTTTTTTTCACTGTCAGCTTGACCCTCTTCTCTAAGTATATATATTTTTTTGACCTTGCCTGTAAACTGGCAATAAATAAATAAAAACAAATAAAATGAAATATCATTTATATACAGTAAGAACAACAAAAGACCAAATAAGGTACCTTGAAGGACACCAATTACAATCGGTGTAGCACTTGAGTATGAGGACCCTACTAAAACGTTTTTGTTTTCGATCATTTAGGTATGATCTAACAAAGTCAGTAAGGGGACTACGAAATCCTATAGCTTATATTTTAGCTAAAAGTCGTCTATGAGGCACTTTATCGAATGCCTTACTAAAATCAAAATAGATAACTACTACAGATAGATGATCATTACGAAGAGAGGTTAGTAGATTAAGAAAAGACATGTGGCAGGTTTCACAAGAGCGGTCCGGTAAGAAGCCGTGTTGGGAAAAGTTGATAATTTGATTGCTTATGCAAAAATCCGTGATTTGTTTTGCAATTAGTTTTTCGAAGAGTTTATCAGATTTAGATACAGATAACGGGGATATAGGTAATGTTCGATCCTTCAGGATGACTTTGCCTAGGTCCCAATTTTAAAAACTATTTTCTTTATATGTGCCTATTTTACTCACTTTTTTATAGTAACATATTTATTTTAACTGCAATATCTCCGATGAACCTTATCCAGCCTGTAGGTTCTTTGCCCTTCCTTTTCGCAGTCACTTTTCAGTGCCTAGATCAAATTTCCAGATGACGTCTTACGGGCGGTCACGAGAGATACATACCAACATAAACTGGATTTATATTCACTTCACAACTACCGTTCATTCTTACAGGAAACCAGTCTTCATCATACAAATTATTCGCACATACATACAGATAACGGTGATATCTATTATTTGACATAGGTAATCATTGGACCTTCAGGATGACTGTGCCAGATTCCACTGTTAAAAAAGATTTTCATTCTACGTGAATATGTTATTCACTTCTTTGCAATGACGTGTATTTTGACTGCAATATTGCAGTATTATTTATATTAATAGGGTCTTCAAAGGCAATACCTATAACCCTTAAATAAACTGAACTACTTAACTAATTCCTAGACAATTTCTCGTCATTGCAGTTTTTTCACTAGGGAGAAGTTAGGTTTGAAAATAACTCATTTATCTAGTGACACGTCGCTTGTACCTGTTTAAAACAGCAAGAATCCAATCTCCCACAAACGCAGTTGCGTATGGGCACTGTATTAGCATATGCAGGCACACCGCAGTATACCGGAAAACAAGTTTGCCGAATTTCCATATGTTCGATGCGTATTTAGAGGGAATATATTTCGGATGACAACGCTGAACTTGAATGACCGATACTGCGGCAGCAATGAGCAGGAACAAGGCCAGCTCCCATGTCGCGGCGCATTCTGCGGTACCTGGTAAGACATTCAAGTTTGATGAGGCCGTAATCTTCTATTGGGGTGACAAGCATGTAAGCCATGCACTGCTCGAGACATGTTTTTGGGTCCGCAATTAATCAAAAAGCGCAAAGACCTGCCTGTAGCATATTCGGTGCAGACACTATGCCTGGAAAAAGCAGTTTGCTACATGCAGCATTTGCCAATGATTACTGTTACTGATAATAATTTTGGCAAGCCAAATTACTCAAAACATTAGACGGATGAAGAAATCCGGCCGTCAGCAATTTGACTGCAGTCATAATCGTACCACGGGGAACCACGTGTGATGAGCGTGCGAACCGATATCTTTGATAGATACGCTGTCATACAGCAACGGCTGACTGGTCAGATAATAAGCATCCCGCCCACGACTATCTGCGATACATTTGGAAGCTACTCAGTATGTTAGAAACGTAGTCACCTAACAACTACATCCTATGTATGCTACAAAGCCTGGGCAATCCAATGCCCTTATCTGACTCTCTATCTGATGATCGACTTGAGTAAGACTCCGGAAACCTCAGGTTATTAAAGCTTTTTCTCCCGTGGTTGTATTTTATCTTTGCGAAGCCTTCTTGGAACTCATCTCTTCACTTCTATTACTACAGTAGTGATACAGCCATTGAGTTGGCCTTCTGATGCGGGAAGGCACGATCGGTAGTAGCCATTAACAGTCGCAAGTATGGTATGAACGCGTTAAATTTTGATAGGCCCTGTCGTAAACGGATGTAATTCCTTGTCTAGGCATTAGCACTTTTCCAAGATTGCTTTCCTCGTTTGTTTTGCTTTGTTTTAGTATATTACATGATATTCATAAATTGGTTATCGGGGCTGTATAAGAAAAAGCTTGGCGTCAGGTATAACCAGACATAGTGTAGTGGGCCCGTATTAGATGCGCGACGAATCCAAATTAACGACGCCCAAGAAAGAACAAGACAGTAGGCAAGGTGAAGAGTTTAGGGATTATTTGAAGCTAGAAGTTGATATTCTATTGGGGGCTTGGTCCTGCAAGGATCCTTTGGTGGGGATTGGCTGTCCTGGGATCCTTCGGTGGGGATTGGCTGTCCTGGGGATATCTTCGGGAGGTCCGTAGGAGAAGAAAAGGCGATGGCTGGAGAAGCGTCAGAGAGCGGTCTCCGGTCCAAAGTGATGAGCCTCAATTCTCCTCGGTATTTATGTCGTATTCTGCAGACGATTTGATAGGTTAACATAGAATAGACCAATGGGTATGCGTAAATCATACGTTGTAGGTCGAAAAGAACCAATAGGGTTAAGAGTTTAGATTTTATGGACTTCCGGGCTGGTGCTAGTAATCTGCTAGTAATCCGGGCTACTAGAGTAAATTGAGAAAATTTGATTCCATCTTTACATTACTCCCTCCTGCTTAAAGTTTTCGCTGTCCTCAGCGAGCTCAATGTCATTTCGCAAACGCACGGAGTCCCTTGAATTTTGAATGTTATAAGGCATTACAGTTTCTTCTCCACCTTCGGGTGGGATTTCAACCCACCTCTCAACCCCCACATGATCTTCGTAACGCACTGCATCGCCTGGGTGTTCTGCTCTGTGGTTATCTTCCATTGGCCTTTCCCCCAGTTTAAGTCGATTAAAGTGAACCGTGAATTCAGAGATGAAAGGTCGATTTCGATCTTGAATGACGCAGGTCGTATCAGAGAGCATTCTGGTGACGGTATATGGCCCTGACCAGTCCATTACTAACTTACTCGTAATCCCAGGGGAGTCGCATGTTCCCTGTGCCACACAACATCACCGACATCATATGGACACCCATGTGCCAGCCTGTCATAGTGTTCCTTTTGGTTCCTCTGGGCTCCTTGTAAGTGTGTCCGTGCTTCCTCCGTGGCTATACGCATTTTCTTGTGGAGTGTAAGAACCAACCGGTATTTGATTATTCTCAAGAGGTACCTGTAGATTCTCTGGTTTTCGCATTTCACGACCAAAGGTGAGTGCGAAAGGCGTCTGTTGTGTCGAAGAGTGAACCGTGGACCGGTATGCAAGCATGCACGCTGGCAACGAATCATCCCACGTGAAGGGAGCCTGACGATCTACAAAAGCCTTTAGTAAACCAACTAGCGTCCTATTCGTCCGCTCCACTTGACCGTTTCCTTGCGGATGGTAAGCCGTGGTGCGCGTCTTATTGACCTTTAAGTAGTTACACAGACTGTGAAGGACCGCGTTTTCAAACTAGGACCCTCGATCCGAATGGATCTGTTCTGGTGCGCCCCATCTACATACCCAAATGTTAAAGATGGCCTGGGCAACAGTTTCAGCCGACATGTTGGGAAGGGGTTCCGCTTCAGCCATCTTGGTAAAGAAATCAACCATCACTAGAATATATCGGTTGCCCCGAACTGATGGCGGTAGTGGTCCCACTAAGTCAAGACCTACACATTCGTTGGGGTATCCCATCAGAATAGGCTGAAGAGTAGCCCTATTCAGCTGTCGTGGCGGTTTGATCTGATTGCACAGGGTGCAATACCGAATAAAGTTCCACACTGACCGCTTCCTGTTAGGCCAGTAGTATGGGCGCCTAAGGGCCTACTCGGTCTTATGGATGCCCACGTGCCCCAACTGTGTGTGGATTCTATTAAGAACATCGTCTACCATGGATAAGGGTAGAAGAATACGTCGCGGGTATTGTTCGCCATCCCGATAGAACAAAACTTCATTATCCATAAAGAGTTTGTCCCACACCGTGTGCAAGCAACGCGTCTCATACCTATGGCCTCTCGGTTAAACTGCACTAAGTGGTCGAGAACCACTTAACTTCCTATGATATATCGGGCCAATATGAGGATCTCCTTGCTGAGCTTGCGCCCAAAGACGACTTTGGTCAACTTGTAGTGACACGGCACTAATGTTAATGTCTGTACATGACGGACATTCGCCATGGGGACGGTAGGGCTTCCGAGAGATAGCATCAGCATCATTGTGCTGACGTCCTGGACGGTATATGCACTCGAACTCATACCCGGCTAGTCTCTCTTGCCACCAAGCGGCCTGTCCTTCAGCGTTCTTAAAGTTCTGCAACCAGGTCAGAGAGCTATGATCCGATCGCACGATGAAGGGCCGGTATTGGAGGTATGGCTGGCATTCCTCCACGAAGTGGGTGAGTGCGAGCATCTCCCTTCTGGTCACACAGTAACGGCGTTCTGCCTTTGTCAGGGATCGGCTTAGATACTGAATGACGCCCTCTGTATCATCTGGTTGTTGCTGGGAGAGGACGGTGCCTATGGCAGTGTCACTAGCATCGGTATCTAGAATAAATTTCCTGGCGTCATTGCTTATGTCAGGAAAAACTAAAATAGGAGTGGTGCACAACTTATCCTTCAACGTCTGTAAGCTACTAGTACAACCAGCAGTCCACTTAAATTGTACTTCTTTCTGGGTCAGCTTGTGAAACGGACCAGCTATGTGAGCATAGTCTTTGATAAATCTTCTATAGTAAGAAGCCAATCCTAGAAAACTGCGGACTTCAGTAACGTCCATAGGGGTGGGCCACTCACTGATTTGCCTAACTTTTTCCTCGTCCTTTTCGATGCCAGAGGCCGAGACTACATGCCCTTAAAACTTGAAACGAGGTCTAATAAAA
Organism: Schistocephalus solidus; assembly: GCA_017591395.1. Taxonomy (NCBI): domain Eukaryota; kingdom Metazoa; phylum Platyhelminthes; class Cestoda; order Diphyllobothriidea; family Diphyllobothriidae; genus Schistocephalus; species Schistocephalus solidus. The sequence continues at coordinate 26,117 of WEDG01002759.1, read as the reverse complement.
ACACATTTACAGGGCTTAAGGGTGAGACCAGCCTGTCGGAGACTGGCAAACATGGCACAGACATTGCTAATATGACTGTCAAAATCCTTACCAAGACCAATTATGTCATCCATATAAACTAGGCATGACTTGGGAATGATTTGAGCCAGGACTTGATTCATTAGCCGTTGAAACGTACTTGGGGCATTAGCTAGGCCAAAAGGCATTGTCTCAAACTCGTAAAGACCCGAGGGGACTGCGAAAGCAGTCTTCTCTGTCAATGGTCGCACTTCTACTTGCCAGTAACCGGCTGCTAGATCTAGAGTAGAGAATACCTGATTACCCGAAAGGGCATCTAGGGTTGCATCAATCCTGGGCAGAGGGAAAGAATCCTTAGTTGTCACTGCATTTTATTTGCGATGGTCAACGCATAACCGCATAGTGCCATCCTTCTTCATAACTAACACGACCGGAGACGACCAAGGTGAATTAGACGGCCTAATAATTTTCCGGTCTAACATATCATCGATCATTGCCTTTAACTGTGTCTGGTAGAACACGGGTAATCGCCTAGGAGGAATCTTCGTGGGCCGAGTCACACCTGTATCGATCTCATGCTGGGCCACATTAGTACGTCCGAGTGAACGGCCGTCCCAATCGAAGATATCTTTAAACTCCTCTATCAAGCTACATAACTTAGACGAGCTATCCTTTTCAAGAGTAGGGGGCACTAAATTATTAACCTCCTCGAACTTAAATGCATTAACTACATGTTGACTATCCAGGACCTCGGTCCTGAAGGGCACCTCAATGTCACCGATATGGAGGGTTTTAGCGTTAAAATCTAAGGAGCATTGAAATGCATGAAGAAAGTCAGCACTCATATACAGTCCCAGGCAATGTCAGGACAGACAACGAACTTATGGCTAAAATAACGTGACCTATTTCCAAATTAAGCTCTATCATGCCTTTATGTCACAAATTGGCTCCATTTGCCGTCTTCAGGCTGACCTTAGGTTTTGTGTAATACTTCACTCTAGCCTGAAGTTGAAGGAAAATGTTCTGCCTAATTATATAGAAGCCGACTCCTGAATCAACTAAGCATGGCAACTTAGTATTTCCTATGGTTGCATCTACAGCAGGGTAGTGTGGCATGTAACCTACGTTTGCAATAAGCATATCAGATATAAATATGCACTTACCAAGCGCTTCTTCCTCACCTGAGGTGATCACATGAACACCTGGGGAAGGTGGAGGGCGGGTCTGACGACCACGTTGTTGCCTCCAGTTCCCGCGTCGGGGAGACTGTGGAGAGCCTCGCCAAGGAGACGTCGGCTGTGGAGGGCCGCGCCAAGGAGTTTGGGGTTGTGGAGAGCTACGCCAAGGAGGAGTGGGCTGAGGAGGGCCCCACTGTCATTGAGCCGTTTGCGTGCCGATGTCGTGGCTCTGTCGCTGTTCCATGGCGAAGACATCGACTGGAGAGTCCTGTATGGCGGCAGGAGCTTGATGACACCCAAAGGTTGATGGGGAGGAGACTTGGACCAAGGGACAAGCCGTATAAATGGCTTCCTCTCGCCGAGCAATATCGAGGGCAACCTTGATGCTGCTGGGGGGGTCGCGGAGGAATTATCGCCTGATCTCAGGGAGAGAGATCCCGTCGACGAAGTTCTCCAAAATCCTGGCCTCGAGCTCAGTGAAGGACTCGGTTGGGTAGGCTTGACGGGCCAGGACTCGAAGATGTCGCTGGAAGTCTACGACAGACTCGCCGGCGTGTTGTTGGCGACTTTTGAGGGCGGCACGGGCAACCCAAGGCATCGACGACCGTCCGAATTCGCGCCGCAGACGCTCGAAGATGGTCGCGGGAGTGAGCGACGCTGTAAGGTTGGCAGCCCTGGCGACCGTGTTCACTTCGTTGTCTAGCCGTCCCAGGATGGCGGCTGGGCGGGCACCTTCTTCTACGGTCTCCAGATAAACCTTAATGCGATCCTCCCATAAGTCATAATCGTCATATACCGTAAGCTTATCCGGCTTAGGTTGACGGCCTCCAGAGCTTGAAACTCGCTCCATCACCGGGACAAGCCTAGTTATCAAATCTTCGGACATTTAAAATCCCACCGCTGCCACCAAAATGTAGTGGGCCCGTATTAGATGCGCGACGAATCCAAATTAACGACGCCCAAGAAAGAACAAGACAGTTGGCAAGGTGAAGAGTTTAGGGATTATTTGAAGCTAGAAGTTGATATTCTATTGGGGGCTTGGTCCTGCGAGGATCCTTTGGTGGGGATTGGCTGTCCTGGGCTCCTTTGGTGGGGATTGGCTGTCTTGGGGAGATCTTCGGGAGGTCCGTAGGAGAAGGAAAGGGGATGGCTGGAGAAGCGTCAGAGAGCGGTCTCCGGTCCAAAGTGATAAGCCTCAATTCTCCTCGGTATTTATGTCGTATTTTCTAGACGATTTGATAGGATAACATAGAATAGACCAATGGGTATGCGTATTCCCACCGCTGCCACCAGGTTAACATTTTGGGACTGCAGAAGTGCTCTCCTCAGCTGTCCTGTTGGCAATTCAGTTTGAAGGAGATCTAAGTAGCCCCTTCCCAGTTTGACATCGTAAAGAATCGGTCTGGACACCTTCCAGTCCAAGGGAATGAAGTCGCGTGGCGGAGCTGGCTTTGTCTCCACAGTCGGTGGTTTGGGGTGATTAGTGAGGATTTTCTGTTTGTGCGCCTGCCGTTCTTCCTCCAGAGCCCGTTTGGCCGCATCGGGATCAGCGGCACCGACAGCTTTAGGTGCATGGAGATCGCTCTCGTCGATGTTTGGATTAAGCAGCGGTGGAGGCTTCCAGAGGCCCAGGAGGACGGCGAGGAACTCGTTGCTCTCCTTGCCCTCAGACTCCACCAGGATTTCAGCCTCGTTCAGGCGCTCTTTCTGGGCAATATTCTCAGCCAACAGCCGACCGCGCGTCTGAATAATCACTCGTGCCTGAGAGCCCATCCATACGTAAATTTTAGAATCCCCATTCACCAGGTACACGTACTTGGGGTCTAGACTCAGTGGCGTCAGTGGCATGGAAACCAAGTGCATATCCTTCTGGCCGAACAATCTGTAAAGCTTCACGATAACCTCGTTTGCTTCCACATGGAAGAAGCCGGTGTAGCCCTGAGCACCCTCCAAGACCGTCAACGAGCCACCAAATAGAGCTAAGAAGTCGGGCGATTCATCACTCTGCTCCTCACGTGCCGTCTGTCCTTCAGCGCCGAGGAAGTTTCGAAGATAGACAGCATGCACAGCCGAGCAGGCTCGCTTGTCCAGACTGGCGTTCTTGCCGATCCAGTAGAAGATGCGCCAACCCAGAACGCCTTGAGCGCCAAAGCTGTCATCTGCCTCGAGGGTTCGCGTCTCGAGGATGATGTAACAGTCGCCGTCCAACAGGCTGCCCTGAAATTCTTGCATATCGTATCGCCTGGGGCAGAATTCATCAATTACCCAGACCTCAACGCCCGGTCGTAGCCCAGGTTTCAGGTCAAAAATTTCGCTGTAGTCTAGGTTTGGTTTGGCCAGAGCGTCCTTCCAGCGCTTGGCTGAGATCTGTTTGTCCTTTTCAGCCACGTCCTCATGTCTTCTACGCATAATGGCTTCCTTTTCGTTGGCCACATGACGCATGCCAGCCAGCACACCGCTACTGTCTTTGTCATTTACATTGCGATCGAAACGACGACGACGCAGGCGGCGAATGCGTGCAGCAGTGTCCTTTGCATTTTTGGCCTCCAAGGCCGCATCCGAGGGTGGACCACCACGCAGCAACTGAAGCTGGGCTTCCAAAGAAAAATCGATATTAAAGAAGGCACTGCCAGCACCCTTCTGTAGGGCAGCCGGCCTCTCCGGGAAGCGAAGATTTGGGTTATCCTCAACGTCAAATTTTTCTAGATTCTCGATTAGGAAGTAGATGGCGTCGGGAAGAGTTACCAGTCGGTTAGAAGAGAGCAGAAGTCGTTTAAGTCGACCATACCGGCAGAGACCCTCCGGAAGGTTTTCCAGAAGGTTGTGAGCTGCATCAAACACCTCGAGATCGTTCAACTTTCCAATCCTCGATGGAATTCCGTCACATTTGAGCTGATTATTGTTGATATATAGTTTGCGCAACTTCATAAGTCGCGTGAGACCGGAGGGAAGACAGAGGAGTTGGATAAAACTAAGGTTTAGGTACTCGAGGTTGGGCCAATTGTCGGTGAGCATTGAGAGGTCAGTAATGGAGTTTCGGCTGACGTCCAGTTTACGAAGAGAACGCAGCTGAAAAACCGGCTCAGGGATCTGGTTAAGTTGGTTTTCGGATAGATCCAAGTCTACAAGATTCTCAAGGCGGTCCAGTTCACTGGGGATATTGTCAAAGCGGCGCTGTGTTCGATAGATGTAGAACCTGAAGATGCTTTATGGAAGCGACTGCCCGCAGCGGATAGTGTTGAAGGGGATTACGACTGAGGATGAGTTGGTGAAGGGAAAAGCAACGACGCAGCTGGGCAGGCAGGGTTTGCAGATGGTTATCTGAGAGGTCTAAAAGCATCAAATTCATGCACTGCACAAACAACTCCTCTAGAATAGCTGTCAGGTTGTTTTCACTGAGGTTTAGCACAAGGAGACCAGAGGCGTTTTCGATGCCACGAGGCACTCGAGTCAGGTTGTTACAGCTGAAATCGATCACCTGCAAATTGGGACATTCAAAGATAGCTGAGGGTATGGAATCAACAGCCGAGAGGGCGTTCCTGCGACAGTTGAGCACCCTCAGACGCGGAAAGACGGCAGGCCAGTCGGTAATAGCGGTGAGATGGGTCAGCTTGTTTTTGGCCAAGGAAAGGTATTCGAGACGACTGAGGTGAGCGAGCTGGCTGGGCAGTTTCCCATCTGAGAGGTCAGCATCACGTAGTTTCAGAGTTTCCAGGCGTGACATCCTTTCGAGGGGTATCGTAGACGGAAAGACCTGGGAAGCGGCCTCGAGTAGTTTTTTCTTTTTACTACGTCGCAGATGGCTTCCACCGGAGACTTCAGCGCAGGAGGCTACGTGCTGCGAGGCTGCGCCAAATTCCACACCAGAGAGATCGAGGCTTCGTAGGAACTGAGTCACGCTCTTAGAGGAAAAGGTGGAGGTAGCGGCCATGTTAAGTTGAAGTAGTCTGTATTGACGGATTAGACGAAAGACGGCTCTCCAGAGCCCGTACACGAACCTGCAACCTCTGTAACTGGTTATAGACTGTGGTGATGCGAGCCTTGGCGCAATTCAGCTTCTGAACGTATTCGGCCAGGTCAACGGGTGGAGGAATTACTTGCAGAAACCTGGAAAGGTCAAAAGAAAGGCGCTCCAGAAGGGACTGCAAACTGCCTTGACTGGCCGCGCAGGCCTTCACGGCAACGTCGATGTCCTGAAAGCTGGGGCGTAGGAGGCCGGCAAAAAAGTTAGATAAAGAATGCGGTTGACGCTTAATGGAGTCTAAAGAGCCCTAAGAGAGGTCCAAACTAGTTTCGTGCCCCTGGGCGGCGGTCGAGTCACTGAAAATTGATTCCACTGGTTCGGTTAGAGTGGGCGAATTGACCGTTTCATCAGGGCCTAGGGACATGTATACACAGATACTCGCCGTTGGTGAGAAAACCGACCATACAACGAGTGAGGTAAGGACCGTTTAACAGTCAATTCGCTCACTCTAACCAAATTACTCAAAACATTAGACGGATGAAGAAATCCGGCCGTCAGCAATTCGACTGCGTGTGATGAGCGTGCGAACCGATATCTTTGACAGATACGCTGTCATACAGCAACGGCTGACTGGTCAGATAATAAGCATCCCGCCCACGACTATCTGCGATACATTTGGAAGCTACTCAGTATGTTAGAAACGTAGTCGCCTAACAACTACATCCTATGTATGCTACAAAGCCTGGGCAATCCAATGCCCTTATCTGACTCTCTATCTGATGATCGACTTGAGTAAGACTCCAAAACCTCAGGCTAGTAAAGCTTTTTCTCCCGTGGTTGTATTTTATCTTTGCGAAGCCTTCTTGGAACTCATCTCTTCACTTCTATTACTACAGTAGTGATACAGCCATTGAGTTGGCCTTCTGATGCGGGAAGGCACGATCGGTAGTAGCCATTAACAGTCGCAAGTATGGTATGACAGCGTTAAATTTTGATAGGCCCTGTCGTAAACGGATGTAATTCCTTGTCTAGGCATTAGCACTTTTCCAAGATTGCTTTCCTCGTTTGTTTTGCTTTGTTTTAGTATATTACACGATATTCATGAATTGGTTATCGGGGCTGTATAAGAAAAAGCTTGGCGTCAGGTATAACCAGACATGGTGTAAAACGGCCCAGTGTAGTGTCAATTTGACAGCCTAATAATTTATTTTTCTTCTATGCAAAACATATATGTCCTGAATATCAGTTAACGATGCCGACTGTTTGGTACAATCTCGTCAGCATTATTTCGATAACTAAAACACCTAAAGTTACCTGGGTTACTACCCTAGTAGCAAGCAATATCTACTAGATGTCTATTAGATATCTATTAATCGAGATATGTATATCTATTGTATATCTATTTTGGCCGCTTTATATATATCTATTAGATATCGAGTTATCGAGATATTCGGCAACCGGCGAAAATGGTACCTACGCCTTCCGGTTGGTCCCCTTTACTACCTACTACGCTTATGATGCCCCTTGCACCTGTATTTTTAAGTATAAGACTTGGTGAAGACAATCTTTACAGAATAATTTATTTATAAATTCAAAGGAATATGTACAAAGGTGTGCGCTTATAAGCGTTTGTTTGAGCATAGTAGTTTTGAGGTGTTGATTCTACCCTTTGTCCGAAGACTGAAGCAATCTATGGATAATTTCGTTGGTCCGTCTTTTATGTGTGTCATTATTACGCAGAGGTGAATAGTGTGCTACAGAGCCGATCTATTTATAGGTCGACTATTCGATCGGTCCCTTTTACTGATTTTACAATTGACCATTTTTTATGGGCTTATAAGCCCAAAATAAACCAGCGAAGAGTAAGCTATCGCTTACTCTTCGCTGCTTTATTTTGTCAATGGATCAAATCCACTGCACTTCCAGAATACTGTTTTCTTTTTTAACTTTGTAGCTGTGAAGAGCTCCGTTGTGTTTCCTCGTACAACAGGACAGTCCGTTGGCTATAACTAACATACTACTATATACTATAGTATGTAAAGCGATCAAAGACGTGTAAGATTGGTTAGACATAATATTTCTACAATCTGGTTGTCATACTGTTGTTAATTAATTGGCTCATAGCATGGTTTGTCCATCCACATAAGCCTTGCCCGTCATTGCAGGTTAGTGGTCAGTGAGGATTGGCCCTTGGCGTAGGCTCAATCGAGTTACTTTGTGTAATTTTCCCAAAGCATTCCATTGTCAAGGACATCATTTTTTCCTTTTCTATTTAGGTGGCTCTGTTTGTGGCGAATTATTAACTTCCAACACCATCTGTTTGCCATGCATGTTATTAGACACTTAAGAGTTTTCCAGGACAAATTTCAATGGGTCACTCTTCGTGCTTTGTCCACCCTTGAAGCCGCAAATCCAAACGCACTTGGGTGACTAAGAGTCCACGTACTTCGGTCACATCCGCTGGTGCCCATAGTGCTGACCCCTCTGTGTCTCTTGGAAGGTTTTACACAGTTGAACCCTCGATTGCATCGCGTGTCATTTCACCATTCCTCACCGAATTTCATCTGCGAGAACTGCGCCTCTTTGAAGACTTTTCTCTTCTTGTTCGAAAACCATCTCTTGACGTAATTTCTGCCTTGCGACATATCTCAGACACTGGCGTAGATTCCGTGGCTGCCGCGAGGCGCATATCCACTGTTCCCCGATTCGTTCTCTACGGACAACCTGGCTGCGGCATATCTATCCAACTGGCGCACATTGCCCAATATGCAGCTGAGCAGGATTACCTAATCTTTGCCTTTTGCAACGCAGAACACTGGCTCGACCGCTGCTCTGATTTCACTGCCAGCGACTCTTATCACCAAAAGCAGCATCATAACGCAATCAATGGAGAGGCCCTCGATTTTCCCCAGCGGTCAGCTGAATGGCTCAACTCTTTCTTAGCACTCAATGAACCACTTCTTAAGAAAGTAAGCACCCATGATTTGCTGCCCTTTCTTGAATGCATACCTGCTATACTAAATAACTATCTCTCATTTCCCCGATAAATTTGATATTTTTTCGTATTTATGAGCACTTTACCGCCTTCGCTAAAACCTATTTTATGACTATTGATTGCCGTGAGTCGGACGCAGTCGAGAATATGCGCGTGATGATCAGGCCCTATAACAGACAAGAAGTCAAAAATTGAAGCAGTAGTTAAACTTTAAGGGGACCCTTTATCGCTTCGGCTTGGTACACTGCTGTGTCTGCAAACCTATCGTCTCCTTACCACTTCGTTATTGATGCACGCTGGTTTTTTCTGTTTGCTTAACTCTTTTTTTCCTTTTGGCTTAATGTATTTACGCTTTCCTTTTACGATTTTAACTACTGAGGTAGGGCTGCAAGTTGTCAAAACTGAACTGTCAACCACCTGTAGGGAAAATTATTCTGACCACAACGATACTTATTGGTGCCAATTTTTATGTTGGCAGTAGTACCAATGATCATGGTCATTAAGATTAACTTAGTTGCCCCGGTCGTAGCACTAACCATGGACTTTTCTTGTATTCAGTAGCCGGTAGACTTAATTTTCTCAACACTTTTCACGCTAACTGCTTTTTTTCTAATATATCGGGACCTTTGACGCCTTGATAGATGACAGCCTGATTATATTATGCGATTTTTGGTTCCTGATGGCGTCAGTAGGCAAAGCTGTCTCCCTGCAGTTTTCCAAGCCACAAAAACTTCTCAGACACATCGACAAGGCAAAAGATCTTAAAACCTACCTTAATTGTATATTGAGAAATGCTGCTAGCTTTCCAATACGTTGAAGTAGGTTGTGGTAACCGGTTAATTCCAATTTTGTCCGCCAAGTAAAATGAAGGACCAATGTCTGCAAACCCCTTCAGCCGTTCAGTCGAAATAATCGTCAAATAATCTAGTCCAGCGTGTGCCCAATTCTCTTTAGTAAAACAAACGTTTCGTATTTACTTCGTTTCTCTTTGTAATCAGTGACGTTTTACTTCGCCATATCTTATTCTGACTGGCTCTAGAAAGCCTATTTCATCAGCCGATTCTACAACGAGTGGCGGAGGACTATCCTTTGGTGGCGTTCTCATAGTCCTTTTAGCGGTTTTGCCCCGTAGAATTTCGTTCTTACCCTATAAGTGCATCCTTAGACCTAAAACGGCCGAATCTTTGAAGTACTAACTGAGAACTTCGTTAACTCTCCTTTGCTGAAATTCCAATATTGTACATATTTTCGGAGAACCTCGGGCCCGTTAATGCTACGCTGAGGCCGGTTAAACTTCCTCATCACTGTTGGTCACTATCACCCACATGAATCCTTTGTTTTCCTTTTCGGGCGCTGTTGGCTCCACCTTCTTCGGGTTTATTCATGAAGTTGAAATCCCACTGCGTATTTAAGGTAATCGGCAATCGTACTCTACTCGTTAGACCAATCGAAAATGTGAACCTTGTGGGGTCGACGTATTTTTACATGTAAAGTGTTCATTGACTTGTTACGTATTGTTGGATTTTCTCCGCTCACAACTAAAACAAGTAGTGAAAAATGAGATTGGTGGTCTCTTTGACAGCAGTTGTTTGACTCACTCCCTAAACACATGCAAGGGTCGTCTACCGCTGCTCTCATTTCGTTTTGCATTAGACAGCCCGGTGGGGTGTTGAAGGAGCTAGTTATTCGGATTTTAGCATGCTTAAGACATTGTAATCTTTAAAATCGGGGAGATTGAATAGTCCACCGAACTCAGTCATTCGTTCTGAGTACTTGTAAGTCAACTTATGATGCTGGCTGGGCTGACCCTTTTTTTCGAGTTCATAGCATTACGAGTGGTCGCCTTCCGTGGCACTCGGCTGTACTTACATGTACTTGTTACGGCTGCGATCATGTCTGCTCTAGCCGGCATCGATGATGTCACATATTGTACCTCTCCACGCGTGATGATTCGCCGCAGCAGACCTGGATAGCTCAACCCATTCTTTTCTCTAGCGATGGATACCGAATACTGAAGGTCCAAACACCGCCTCCATGTCTTGCCGAGCCAGGTTTTTAGTTGACCTCCTCTTCGACGTTTCCAACAGGGCAACGGTGCCGGATCGAGAACAGTAGAACTCAGCTCGTGAGGCGGGCGACGGAGGACGTGCCCGAACCACCTCAGTCGTCTATCTTGGATGGCCTAAGATATCCTGCCTATATTATTGCAGCGAGTGCGGACTGCCTCGTTTGAGACGTAGTCTGTGTAATTCACTCGAAGGATGGCCCTCAGGCACCGATAGTCAAATACCTCAAGCCTTCGCTCATCTTCCACGCGCACAGCCCAACTTCCAGAACCGTAGAGGAGGACCGACCGGACGGATACACGGTACACGCGTATCTTCGTGGTGACGGAGAGGTCGTATCGGGTTCATAGGCACTTTCGAAAGATCGAGAAAATCCGGTGAGCAGCGTCGATTCGGGAAACAATGTCGTCCTTCCTCTTTCCATTCGGCAGCATCCTCACCCCGAAGTATTTTAAACTGTCTACTTCTTCAAGTTGACAACTATTAACCCCGATGGGTGCTTTCTCCTGGTCAGGGACGCAGCTCGAAAACAATTGATCTTCCCAGTGTTTATGGATAGGCCGAGCAAAGTAGCGATCTCATTCGCTCGCGACACCACAGACTGTAGATCACCAAAGCTTGAGGCTAGCAAGGCGATGTCTGTAGCTTAGTCTAGGTCAGTCAGGCAGCGTCTGGGTTCAAATTCCAACCGTCAGAACCGTGTAGGGCCTTCCCGAGAATCCAGTCAATTGCGTAGTTAAACAAATTAGGGACAGGATGCAACCTTGTCGAAACACCAGATCGGATATCGAAGGGTTGGGTGAGATTGTAATGGACGAGGACTCGCGCAGTGCTGGAACGATAGATTTTGATCAAGGCAATGATTTTGGCCAGCACACCATCGAATTCCATTATTCGCCACAGAGACTCACAATGAACGGACTCGAACGCAGCGGCGAAGTCAATAAAGCGGACGGCCGTTGGCTGCTGGTAGCCATAGCGGAATTCTAGAATGCGCCTCAGAGTGAATAACTGGTCAACGCATCCATGCCCAGCTCGGAATCCGGCTTGGTTGGGCCTCGTCCTAGAGTCACGTACAGACTAAAACCGTCTAAGAAGGACAATAGTGAAGGCCTTGGCTGCTAATTCGATGAGGCTTATGTCTAGGTAGTTCTCACATTTTGTATTATCTCCATTCTTGAAGACAGGCAAGAGGATGCCCGAACCCCAGTCATTATTAACTACTTGGTCTTACCACACTTGCTCAATCACCTCATGAAGCCAGGGCGCCAGAGTTTCGACACAGGCCTTGTAGATTTCTATGGGAATACCGTCCTCTCCGGGCGCCTTGTTGTTGTGCAGCCTCTGCAACCTCGGCAACTTCTGCCTCAGAAGGGGGGGGTCGCAGGACACTGTATAGGCTGGAGAAGGATAAAACTCGGGTACAGAGGGTAGCGAGGGTGTGATTAGTTGCTTATCAAAGTTGTGGAGGTGCTCGAAGTGATAACGCCAGCGATCGACCTTGGCCGAGCTGTCCGTAATAAAGCCACCATTCACCTCGCGAACAGAGTCACTAAGTGTTTCTAGCTTACCACTAAGTTGGCAGATAATTTGGTGGAGTTTGTGAGTGTCACCAACGTTTGAGGCCTGCTCCATAGACGTCGCTATTTTCGACCAATATTTCTGTCGGTCATCGCTAGCTGAATTTGCTGTCATCTTCCGGAGTTGGCGGAAGGAAGCATCGTTGTGGGACCTGGCTCGAGCTCTCTGGGCAGACAACTGCAGGGTTCGTCCACTGATCCAGTCACTGCGGTGCCGCTGGGTGAATCCGAGAATTTTCTCAGTTGCCCTATCAACTGATATCTTCAGTGATGACCTTCTCTGTCGGCTCGGGTCGTAAAAAGGGACCGGATTTCCGTGTTCAGGGCCTCAGTAGTGCTGGGTTGCCGGGTTTTTGCGACATCGAGGCGTCTTGCACGTGACATTTGGGTGCGGATGAGAGATGAACTCTCAGGCGTGTGCGAGCGAAAACATGGTCAGACCCATGGACGTTACCAGTTTCGGTACCACGCATCCATCTGCTATCGTGAACCCAGCTGCGGAACCTTGAACCAACTTGAATGTAGTTGATTTGACTCGCAGTATGGCCGTCGTTTGAATACCAAGTAAGCAGATGTTTGTAGTAGTGCTGGAGGCACGTGTTCCTGACAAACAGTCGGTTCTGGTCAGCGAAATTCAGCATTCTCTCACCATTGTCACATCTAGAGCCAAGCCCAAACCGGCCTATAAGGTGACTGTTTGAGGAGTCTCTGGATCCAGTCTTACCATTCAAGTCCCCTGCAACAATCAACAGATCACGGCGAGAGAGTCTTTCTACTAACTCCTGCAGCTGCGAGTAGAAGACCTCTTTATCGCGCTGTTCGGCAGATGATGTTGGTGTGTACACAGAGACGACAGAATGTTGGTACAGTGATCCTTCAGTCGCGCGTAAGCCATTCGGTCATTGACAGGTTTCCATGCAAGTAGTGCACGGTTCGCTTGTTTCCAGGGGGCAATAGCCACACTGTGTCTACCAGACGAGTCCCGTGGGCCGCTGTGGTACAGGGTGAAGTGAGAGTTGACTCCCGCGATCTTAAGTCGAGGATTCAGACTTCAGACGGGCAGCAAACATCCACATGGTACTGATAAAGACTGCGTGCCGTCAGACTTTGGGGGACCTGGGTCCAGAAACGTTTGCACATTCCAGCATCCAATACCAAGAGTCCGTTCCCATTTGAGTTGTCCAGCATGTATGACAGTTCGACCGTCGATTTCGACGAGGTACACTGTATGCTCCACACCAGGTGGTGCAGGGACGGTAACTTGCGCGTGAATTAGTTTTAAGTGATAGTAGCCTTGCGCTGCAGCTACCGCACTCTCTCCTCCTCCCCCACCTGAGCCCGGTGTCAAGACAGAGTCAAGAAGACCAGCGATGGGAGAGGGCGCAGGTGGCTGGCGTGGCCGGAGCCGCTCCTGGGTGTACCACCACACCTGGCTCGGATCCCACGGAGTGGGAGTGCCATAAAGGCCACATTAAAAAGGAGCCATTGCAGCCTAACGCCCAGTCCGCAAGTCAGCCACTCCACACAAAACACACATTGGGCTGACCACGCGGTCCAAGTTATCCCGTCAGCTGGCAACCTTCCAAGCCACGGCTTTTAGTGCACAGTGATAGTTTCAAGCGCGCAGATTGTTTATAGTGAGGAAAATGCGCTTAGTTGTTAACCTCACTCTCTCCCCCAAACCCACAATCAGACCTCTGTCCGAGCCGATCAGTTGTCTGATGTGGGAGTTGGCGCATTGGCTGATGGGTCGGCGTACCCGTCTTCGCGCGCCACAGCACGACCTGGCCGCCAATACGCACACACCAGGATTTACTTACTCAGGGGATATGGAGGAGCCATCGCCGTCTGACTCCGAGTCAGCCACTCGACACACAGCACATACACTGGGCCAACAGCGTGGTTTGGTGTAAGCGTCAGATTGGCAACCTTCCAAGCCACGGTTTCTAAGACACCGTGATTTTATCAGGTACATAATGATGATTGTGAGGGTGTTGCCTATGTATTAGTGTAGATGGTGTGCGCTGATGTGGCTTAACCTCCGGTGGTTTACCGCAGGTTGTCGTGGAGGCGCATGTCTCCTAATAGGCCCATGTGGTGTGTAAATGTGCGGGAGCAGTGAGGGCAGTGGAGGCGGGCGCGTCGACTTTATGTCGGAGCCCCAGGCACTGGTTTATTAGCCTCCGTGCAATGGATTCGCAGGTGACCGACCAGGCCGATGCGTGAGTTGAAGTTGCGGGCGCAGTGTGGGCAGGAGAAATCGGTAGAGGCTGGTGGGATGTCATTCATGGTAGTGGGGGTGGCAGTGGCGGTAAGAATGGCAGGAGCGGAAGGTGTGCATGGTGTATCGGTGTTGTCGGCATTGCGGTGAATTCCACTGTCATGGATACGCATGTGACCGAATAGGCCCATGCGATGAGTGAATGCGCGAGGACAGTGAGGGCAGTGGAGGCGGCGATCTCTGCTGTGTGTTGGTGCTCCAGGCACTGATTCACCAGTCTTTGTACGATGGATTCGCAAGTGACCGACCAGGCCGATGCGTGCGGTGAATGTGCGGTCGCATTGAAGACAGTTTAGGAGAGAGTCCCCATCGCTGATGGTGGTGGTGGTAGTAGTGAATGCGAAGGCAGTGGTCGTTGCGGTGGTTGGGGTAACAGGCGATGAGTATTTGGATGTGGTCTCTATGATGGTGGGAGTAAATGGAATTGATGCCAGGAGTAAGGGTTGGGGAGTCTGAAGGAGGGTTGGCAGAATTTGACGTATAAGTTGGAATTGTCGGATTGTTGGTGCATTGCGTCCGAAGATGACCAACCAGGCCGATTCGCGCGCGGAAGATGCGTTGACAGCGCGGGCATGTTGGCAGGGCCTGGGCATCGACGGTTTTGGTCCGGGGTGCTGGTGACTTTCGTGCCGCCCTTTTGGCCTTGGCGGCGGCAAGCCCTTGGCCTCATAGATTACTGAACCAGTCTTCACGGATCTTCTCCATGCCGGTCTATCCTGGACGAGTTCCTCCCAGGTCGCTGGGTTGATTAGCAGTTGCTTCCGCGATTTCTTCAAAGTGTCCTTGTAGCGTGTCCTTGTCCAGCCTGTATACTATTCGGCCGCACCACTGGGTCAGGGTTCCGGAGCGCTTCGGTTCCTGCAGACGCCGCAGCATGGATTTAAATACTGTAATCAGAAATTTTTCATGAGGTTTCTCGGGGATTTTGAATACAAGTGGGCTCCCAACAACCGCTTCGATTGTTTGGTCGAGGTTGTCTCCTCTAGCGCTTTGGCTCAAGTACCTAACCACAAGGCAGCGGTGACAAGCAAACTTAGTTACTGGCGGTTCAGGGTTGCCATTTCATAGTGCCGTCGTAGGGATTTGCGGTATTTTATAAGTCAGTAGGCGTGCCAGACCTCAGTCCTCCGCGCCCTGGTAGCACTGTCGCTGCTGGTCCGCGACTGCTTATTCGTCGGACCCAAGAGTTTGCTTATTTCGCAACTAACCTTCACCGAAGGCCGTTCCACTATCCGCCACCTGTGGACGCGCCGGGTAGCCAGCAGGTAGGCTACCGGATAACCCGTCTTCCCAGTAGGCAGTAAGCTTGAACCGGTATGAAAATTACTTCCGTAGAGAGAAAATCGTGGGGCTGAAAGTGCGTCACGAGGTTGAAGTTCACCGCTTTCACGCACTTTTTCAGTCATCACCCCTACGCCTTCGCTATCCAGGGCCAGATTTGCGGGAGGGGACACCCGCATCGTTTTCTTGGCGCTTGATTTGGTGACCGATGTCCACTAAAATTTGGTAGCCTTTAAGCACCCTTCAGATTTCATGTGTTGCTGCTGGTCACTTCGTATGTCAGTATCTTTTTCTCCTCTCAAGGGTTCATCTTGCCTTTCACCGTCCGATTTGGCGCCGTCGCCTGTAAAAGAGATTTGGGTCGGTGTCAGCCCGTTACAACTAATCTGGAAGCTTATGAAAAACCTAATAAAACTAATATATTCTTCTCGTGTCTAAAAGTCCGTCTGAATGGCCACTTCACGGCCTCCATGAAAACCACTCTCCCAGGTTATCGAATACAAGCGTAGTTTGCCAATAACGTTGGAAATTTTCAGATATAACTTGACAAGTCTATGTTTCACAGCCCTACGCTAGAGCGAGGCCGTCATAAATACAGCCTCGAGTTCGGGCACTGGCCTTTAGTGGTCCCTCGTCTCTCCATAACTGTCACGTATGTTGCTGGCTGCCTCTACTCTTTTCTACTTTATATAAGGTTTATTTTTCTAAGGATTTCTTTAACCTGCATCGGTGTTGTCTATTTACAGTGTTTTAACTGTGCATTAATCTACTTATGCTTCATTCTGAAGGGGGTTTCCAGTGTCGTTTAACTAACTTGCCATTTCATTCCCCATCCAAGCTCCATCCTACCATTACTCGCCCCGTCGAGTGGACTGTCAAGGACATCGCTCCCGTTGGCACGCCTTGGAGTGAAGTAATTGATTTGCACTTAAGCGAACTAAATATTCCACGGACTGCATCGGCATCCTTCTGCGAGAGGTTAGTTTTCCTATACCCTTTTACGTATTAGTAACCCCTTGATTCGACAGGTGTTTACTCCGTAGCAGCCACTTAGAGCCGCCGTTGTTGCTGTCCGGTCCTAAATTAGTGATGAAAGACATAAAATCACCCCCCCCGCATTGTCAGTCGTCTCCTATGGACGTCTGATAGCTTCTTTTGACTTACTGTTTTTCAGTGTGCCCTTACTTGCTTGTCTGCCCCGTAGATGCGTGCATTGTCTTCAAGTCCCGAAGGGCCTAACAGTCTCCTTCTCATTGATGGCGTAAATTTCCTCTGGTGTCGCGGAACTCGCATGCAAGATAAGGTCCTTCTGAAGAAAGTGGCCGTTGACCGTTTGGCTATTGTCCATCATCTTCGACGGGCCCTGGTAGGTGACTGGCAGAGGGGTGCCATCGTCACTTCCGTCAATGAGAGGGCCGCTTGGCCGTCGGATAGGGAGAAATACACCCCTGGGTAGGTCCATTTACCTTAGATAATTTCTGCTACTGAAACATTCTTTTCTCGAAAAAAATTAGAGCAAGTCAAAGGGGACAAAATATGCTGGATTTAGTGGCGTTATAAAAAATTTAACCTCCTGTTACACTGCTAACGGTCCTCGCATATTACTGAGTTAATATTTTTATAGAAACACGGCCTAGGGCAATCAAACCTGATAGGCGAATAAAAATAGGGTGCATGGTGGAAGGGAGGAAAATTTTATAGGTCAGCGAGTTTGGGTTACAGCGAAACTTCGTTAACCCTGGTGGATTTGGCCTTGCCAGCCCTATGGAAGTTGGCTTTTTGTCAATTTTTCTGACTGCCGCTATAGCAATTATTGCCATAACCTCTGAAAACACGGTTAATCGTTACGAAAATCCCTTACCGGAATTTATCTCTATTATTCATATAAAGCCGGGGTCAATATCTGGTTCTGGTTACACCTTGCACTCTCTTTAATTTTCAGTATGTATTTTGCAGTCTTTCTCCTTTCCTGCATATGTACTCCACGAGACCGTGTGCGATGAGTAGAGTGACAGTGGCTCTAATCCTTATTGTTTACTTATTATTATTGTTATTATTATCGTGAAGAGATCGTGCATTCAGAATTCTAACAAGCAAAATGACTTGGGGCCCAAAAAATGTTAGAAAAGTCCGTAATCATTGTCTCCTGCCTAGTTATTAGTGCTCCGAGCATAAGAGTATTTGAATTAAATATGGTTCCGTATGAAAAACTCACCGCTTCTTAAAACCTGTGACGATTACTGTCTCATAATTTTTCGCCAGATACCTACTTACCAAGCGTGGCTTTGAAACAATGGATCCCTTCATTCCTATTCACGTGAGTAACTACACTCCCTCGGAACTGGATGCAGTTCTCCAATTCTATGCCGAACATGGTTGGTTGACCAATCCCGCAGCTCTTACGCCAGAGGGTAGAGCGGAGATTGTCTTCTTGGCTGATAGCAACCCTCGGGAACTGTCAAAAATCGCAGCTGAGTGGTAGACAATTTTTCTACATGGCGAAAAAAAACAACTTGCACATTTTCACTCCTTCCTTGTACAAAACCCGTTTTTTTCACCAGTGAAATTTTTCCTGCGGGCACTGACCTACGGCTTTTCTTTTCTTTTCAGCATTCAGGTTTTTTTATTTTCGGGGGGGTTTGCTCGACGCTCTGTGCTGAGCACGATTTAGCATCAGGATTCATTCTGCGCATATTCTTATTCTCCTTCTGCGTTAATTTTTATGGATGCGTTCACAGCCTAACGGTTATGCAACTTCGCAGCGAGCGCTTTCCGACTCACTGACCTGCAGACCCTTGACCGACTTCAACTCGCACACGTACGTGCTTCCTGATGGTCGTGGATGCCCAAGTGCCACTGAACACCCCTGCCCTCAGCCGATGCAGCATTGGTCACTAAACACGACACCACTCGGGTAATGCAACGCACACCCCGATCTGAACTTGCTCCACAGACCTATTTAACCATCTACTCCACAGACCTACTTAACCAGCTGCCACAACTGTCGCGTTCTCCCTCAGGCATGGCTGGACGAAGTCAACGCCAGCTCTGGCTTCGCCAGTGGCCACTGCTGCCTCAGACAGTAACTCAGGGTTCTGTGCACAATGAATCCCTCATTCTGGTGCCTTCTGCCTTTTACTTACAAGGGGGACTTGGATTGATGATTTTAGTGCTCTGAGCACACTCACTGCTTCGACCACTACGGTTTCAACGTTTTCTTATCCAGAACATTTATTGAAAATTCGACCAATCCCTCTCTGACCGATGCCGTACTCAAATCCATGACTTTTACCCTCTGCGAGGTAACCGTAGCCATTCGAGATTTTCTTCATTCGTCTAGTCATGGATCAGATCTGGTACCGAAAGGCCGATGCTGATGATATTTTTCCGTCATTATGTGTAAGAAATTTAATCTAGCTCTGGAAAGTGAAACTTTTCCCAGTTTGTTGAAGGAATGGCACATTCTGCCATCTACGTCATTTAAGCCTTTCAACCAATCAACACAATCCGCGCAACTTTTAAAATCGTGGAGACCTTGATCAAAGATAAGATGATGTATCACTTAACCGAGAATAACTTACTGATTGCCGTCCATCATGGGTTCCCCAAAACCAGGTCTTGGGATACCTATCTGATCTCTTTCTTTGGTCATGTTCTACAATCTAGGTACAATGATTTTCCGCATTACATAGTCTATTTCTAATTCACTAAGGCTTTTTATCGTGTTGACTATGTTCTCCTTCTCTTGAACTTTCTTCCTACGATATATATGGCAACCTTCTGAACTTGATGTCTTCTTACCTGAGCTCTCGTTCACAACATGTTTAGATCTCCAATGTTATCTCCAACCGAACACGTGTGAACGGAGTGGAGTTACTCAGGGTAGTGTGCTTGGTCCGCTCATTTTTTGTCAATGATGTACCAGGTTTATTTCGGAACGGTAGGCCCTTTATGTATGCCGACGATTTAAAAGTTTCCTATCGATACAAGCTGGCAGATCGCGACACCATGTTTGATCTATTAAAAAATGATCTCTAGGCCTTTGCCCAGTGGTGCTGCACATGACGCCTTTCCCTTTCTTGGCACAAATGTTCCGTTATGGTTGTTGGTGACGACCATCAGCCTCAACTAAACATAGATGGCCACGACCAAAATGTGCCTGGCCGAACTACTGAGTTTATCCTTCGCATTTTTAAAACTATCGATCATAGACTCCGCCTTTATAAAATGTACGTTAGGCCTGGCCTGGGATACTGCTCGTTTCTATTTAGCCTTCTGCGCGCTAGTGAACGGAAGAAAATAGAATCAGTCCAGCATTTTTTACTAAAAATGTTTTATCCTCGAAGCACCGTAATCTGACGTATCAAGAACGCCGTGGACTTATAAACATTGATCCCTTATGGTTTCACCGATTAGAGAAGGGACTCTTTTTACTGGTTAAGCTTTTAAACAGTCGTACGTTTAATCCTCTTACTACTGTTTGGTAGCTTAGCCACTTTCGGCGCAGTTGTCACCACAATGCATTTTTATTTCTTCCATTAAGTTAAGTATCGTCAGTTTTTCTCGGTAAATTGCATAGAAATGGGGAAGAAACTACCTCAGAATATAAAAATCTGGCAAACTTATTCTTTTTTAAAGAAAACCACCACTATTATTCTGTATTCAGAACAGCTTCTAGGAATTTTGGGTGTCGAAGCTCTCTTCCGGCTCGAAAACGTGTGTGGCATCTAAGCCCGATCCCAGGTCATACTTTGAGAGCGATGGTGCTGTCTCAGCAGACAGCGAGCAACCGTCCGCGGATGCAACCTTTTCTGGTGCAGGATCCCGGAGACTGTAAACACGCAGCACTTGTGCTAACCCTTCCCCGTTCTGAACTGCTATCATCTTACGGTCAGCGGTTTTTAATCCTGAATAACATAAAGTTAGGAAATTTGCTAATTAATGTATTCTTCCAGGAGATTTTTCACTGCTAGCCTGATTCCTACTGCATATTGCGTCTTATATTGCCTGTAAACTGGCATTAAATGCAAATATTTATTTATTTAAAAACCTTATTCGGTGAACGTTTTCGATTATTCATCATCAGGGCTGTACAGTAATATGCGTACATTTCGATAATAACAACGAAAGTTTAAATCGGCCAATGAGCAGTAGTCATTGAGGAAGGCGTTGAGGGTGTTCAAAAATGGTCCGAAAACAGGATAAATGATAGTCTAGTTCTGCTTAGGAACAGGCTAAGTAGAAAAGAGAGGAGAATCTGCTAGTGCATTATGCTTCGGTTGCTTCGCTGTAAAGTGATGCGACAGGACTTGGATACGAACACCTGAGACTCAGCTTGAGTTGGGACAGCTTGGAGCTTGAAGAAATGAATAGGTGTATTATAACACATCTTGGGAGTTGTTAGTTTCCGTAAAAAAGCCTTCTGCTGGCACAAGGACAACAGGGTGACCACCGTCTCTGCAGTCGCAAGTGTCCGATGGCACCGAATTGCTCATCTCTCCACCAGTTTATGGTTGACTCCAAATGCTTGCTTTCATTTACCCAGTGACAGCTTTCATCTAAGTTGGCCACAAGGGCGCTAGAGGTGAACTTTGCCATGCCTTAGTTTAGCCACTAGGCACACTATCATCATATTCCCGATCGCAACCGACAAAACAACGAGCCCGTGGCTTAATGGTAGAGCGTTCGACTCATTACCAAAGGTCGCGTGTTCAAATCCCAGGTGTTCCACACTTGGGATTGGATATGACTGGCTGATGACGTCTAATAAGCCAGAAATGGCAATTCCGTTCTCCCTTGTCTTTGTCGGTTCCACATTTGCAATATATGCTACACGTCGCTATGCGACCGCCTGTGAGGGCTCTAGTCTGAGTTCCAGGGCACAACGGAACATGTTCCTTAAGCAGATCGGTGAGCCGCACACTATCATATATATATATTAGCCAGACTTTTAAGTCTTACACAAAAAGGACGGGCACTTATGCATATATACATTAGATTGTCTTACTCATTAAATGTCGATATGAGAATTCGAGGTAGTAGGAGGGCAGTCATTTTAAGATGTTAGTTTTGTTTTACTATGACATTTATTCACAAAAATCTGTTTCATAATAAAGAGTTCACTTTAGATCGGTTCATTGATGGGGAAAATGGGGCTACATTAGGCAAAATCCGACGTTTCTTGCTATCCGGGAATTTTCATACGCTATTTAAAGCTATGAATCAAAGCATTTTGCTTTTATGCGCGGTAATATGAATAAAAATTAATATAAACCGGAAAAATTTGCAATATATCCCGTTGGAAAACGTAAAATGTTCTTTAGTTTTCACTAAAAGCAGGTGGATGCAGGTTTAAGCAATCACATTGTTTTCGGAAAAATGAGGACAGATTTAGGCTAAAAATTAATTTTTTGAAAATTTAGGACGTTTTGTACCAAAACACTGCAATGAACGTTTGTGAATGTACTTTGTTTTATCACACCGATAATTAGGACCCTAAACGTGCATATATACGGGACGCGGTGATACACCGCTACTTGTCGCTGGCATGGCGTACGCGAAGCCTTTCAAGACAATTTCGGTCTGCAATTGACTATAAAATAATAAGGAAACTTGAAACGGAAGGGGTAGACAATTTAAATTTTATCGCAAAATCTCAGTATATATTCGGCCACTCTCTTGTGCATTTGAAATCTTAGAACTAAACTGATAAGTAAGCAAATATATCGAAAAACGCTCCAGTAGAAAGATAAAACTGAGTTCTTTATTTTTCAACAGAAATTTTATCCCTTCTTTTTGCAGTCAAGTCGAAAATTTTGTCAAACGTTCGCAGTTTTTCTTTGACTTCACTTTGGAAAAACGTTAAGTGCGCAGGCATTCGACAGCGAAACATCTAATTAAAGCGATCGGGCAACCATTGTTATATTGTCCTGACGTTTCAAAATCAACTAATATTCTATCATCGGAGGCAAGTATATTACCGCGCCTCACATTATTTATTGGTGGTACAATTCAGGTTAATAGGGATCACTAAGGCTTTCGAATTTGTGCGGAGGAGGGGTCGGGTTGGGGGTGGAGATCCTCAGTCATCATACTGCTTGATGTGGAGGGCGGTGTTTCACCCTTAGTGTTCATCCTTCGCTTGTAAAAGGGCTCTTGGTGGAAGGGAGGAGGGCGAGTGATGGCTTGTTCTCTCTCTCTCTCTCTCTCTCTCTCTCTATATATATATATATATATATATATATATGGTAGTTCGGCACTCACCGATCGGTTACAGTACTCACTCGTCCCGTTGTGCCTTGGGTCTAACTCTCAAGCCCCGCCAGCAGCCGTAAGGCAGCTTAGGATATAGGCAGAATAACATGACCGACAAAGACAAGGGAGACTGAAATGGCCATTTCTGGCTTATTAGCCGTAATCAGCCCGCCATACCCAGGCGCTGCGGCGCCCGAGGCTCGAACTCGCGACCTTGTTGGGCAGAAGTCCAACGCTCTTCCCACTGCGCCACGAGCTCGTTGTCTTGCCGGTTTCGATTGGGAATATTAACAAAGGTAGTTGGGCACTCACCGATCGGTTACAGGACTCACTCGTCCCGTTGTGCCTTGGGGCTAACTCTCAAGCCCTGCCAGCAGCCGTAAGACAGCTTAGGATATAGGCAGAATAACATGACCGACAAATACAAGGGAGACTGGAATAGCCATTTCTGGCCCCAAGGCACAACGGGACGCGTCAGTCCTGTAACCGATCGGTGAGCGCCTAATGACCAATATAGCCTATATATATATTATAGTGTACAGCTCATCGATCTGCTTAAGGAACATGTATGTTCCATTGTGCCCTAGAGCTCACTTTAGAGCCCTCGCAGGCTGTCGCATAGCGACGTGTAGCATTTGTTGTTAAGGTAGAACCGACAAAGACAAGGGAGACCTGACTGGCCATTTCTGGCTTACTAGCCGTCATTAGCCAGTCATACCCAATCCCAAGTGTGTAACACCTGGTCCGTTCTTTTGGCCTTGGCGGCAGCGATCCGGTTGGCCTCATAGATTGCTGAACCAGTCTTCACGGATCTTCTCCATGCCGGTCTATCCTGGATGACGTCCTCCCAGGTCGCCGGGTTGATTTGCAGTTGCTTCAGCGATTTCTTCAAAGTGTCCTTGTAGCGTCGTTTCATACCTCCCTATCGAACACTATACAAGAGGGCTGAAACACACTGCAGCGAGCCAGCCGAAAGAAAGGCAGAACTTCGATACCTCCAACGCCTTTTTCATGACCAATGGGTATCCCCGCAACTTCATCGAACGCAGCAGACAGTGCAGGCAAAACCGAAGGCCAGCAACCGAACAGCCAAAGATATGGCGAGCGTTGCTATACACTGACGGTGTTTCGGAGGCGGTCTCCCACCTCCTAAGACCGATGAGGATCGGCACCTCCTACCAGCCGGAGTCAACAATTCGACATCTGGTTATGAGGCCTAAGGCCCCCTGTCCCGAGGTGAAACAACATACGTCATCTATCGGATTCAATGCAATTTCTGCGCTGTCAACTACATCGGAGAGACCGGTAAACGGCTACAAACCCGAGTCGGAGAACACATGAGGGCGATAAGAAGAATTGACCCATTGTCTTTGGTTGCAGAACACTTCTCAGACTGGACACACGTTCGCCTTCCAGAATGCTGAAATTCTGGGTCAGGGAAGTGACCGCATGGCGAGGGAATCAATCGAGGCCAGGCGCACGGGAACAACCGCCATCAATCGTTGTATGACGCTTCCTACGGCCTACCAAGCCCTCCGGACGCAGCTCAATGATCAAAAGAGTCAACGTGAACATGGGCCTGACGTACATCTGAACATCGGTGAGTCCATGTCGGACACGCATGCAATCGCAACACAACCCAGACCCGACGAAGGAACAGTTATCGCCTTGGCCAGCTCAACCACTTATCCGGCAGGTGCAAATACATACGGAGGTGCGATCGCAACCAAGATTAACAGCCTGGGACGACAGCTTTCGTCGATGGTGGTATTGACGACTACTGCCAACGTGCGAACGCCGGCCCCCGACCAGATAGAAAACAAGTTATCACCCGCCCTCCCCCCCCCGTCCACCACGGACCTGGTGTACAGGCAAAGGATGATCGCCAAGTGTGAAACACCGCTCTCTTCATCAAGCAGCATGATGACTGAGGATCTCCACCCCCAACCCGGCCCCCTCTCCACGCGAATTCAAAAACCTTAGTAATCCCGTATTACCCATAATGTTACCACCTGTAAATACTGTGAGGCGCGGTACAAAAGTTACCTCCGACGATGAAATCCTGTCAGGAACCATGGTTTTATTGTCCTGACGTTTCGAAATCAAACAAGATTTCATCGTCGGAGGTAAATATTGTACCGCGCCTCTATAATATAGGTAACTAACATTCGGCTATACGGGATTACTAAGGATTTTTAATTGCGTAGAAGGGCCGGGTTTGAGTGAGATCGATCATCATGCTGCTGATACATCAGTGGTGTTTAATTCTTGAGCGATCATCGCCCTGTTCCGAGTCCGTGGTGGACTGAAGGGCGAGTGATGGTTTTATTCTCAATCTGGTCGAGGGGCCAGCGTTCACTTGCAGTAGTCGTCGGCACTCATCGACCGAAGCTACCGCCCCAGCTGTTAATCTTGGTTGCGATCACCTCCGTATCTGCACCTTCCGGATAAGTGTTGACTGACCGAGGCGATAATGTTCCTTCGTCGAGTCTAGGCATGACTCGATACGTGTCCGCCATGGACTCACCCGTATTCGGATGCACGTTAGAGCCCATGTTCGATTAACTGTGATCAACTTCGTCGGCAATGACAGACGTCGAACTGACTGATGGAAGGTTATTCCCGTGATAAGCATGATGGTTTCCCTTGCCACACGTTCACTTCTTCGACCAAGAATTACAGCATTCTTGACACACGTTCGCCTTCCAGAATGCTGAAATTCTGGGTCGGGAAGTGACCGCATGGCGAGGGAATCAATCGAGGCCAGGCGCACGGGAACAACCGCCATCAATCGTTGTATGACGCTTCCTACGGCCTACCAAGCCCTCCGGACACAGCTCTATGATCGAAAGAGCCAACGTGAACATGGGCCTAACGTGCATCCGAACATGGGTGAGTCCATGGCGGACACGCACGCTATCGCAACACAACCCAGACCCGACGAAGGAACAGTTATCGCCTCGGCCAGCTCAACCACTTATCCGGCAGGTGCGAATACATACGGAGGTGCGATCGCAACCAAGATTAACAGCCTGGGACGACAGCTTCGGTCGATGGTGGTACTGACGACTACTGCCAACGTGCGAACGCCGGCCCCGACCAGATAGAAAAACAAGTTATCACCCGCCCTCCCCCCCCCGTCCACCACGGACCTGGTGTACAGGCAAAGGATGATCGCCAAGTGTGAAACACCGCTCTCTTCATCAAGCAGCATGATGACTGAGGATCTCCACCCCCAACCCGGCCCCCCTCCATGCGAATTCAAAAACCTTAGTAATCCCGTGTTAGCCATAATGTTACCACCTATAAATACTGTGAGGCGCGGT
Organism: Schistocephalus solidus; assembly: GCA_017591395.1. Classification (NCBI taxonomy): domain Eukaryota; kingdom Metazoa; phylum Platyhelminthes; class Cestoda; order Diphyllobothriidea; family Diphyllobothriidae; genus Schistocephalus; species Schistocephalus solidus. The sequence goes on along the minus strand of WEDG01002759.1, from coordinate 174 downwards.
ACAATATTTACCTCCGACGATGAAATCTTGTTTGATTTTGAAACGTCAGGACAATAAAACCATGGTTCCCGTGATCGCCTTTTCTTCTCATATATATATGCGACCGCCTGCCAGAGCTCTAGTCTGAGCTCCAGGGCACAACGGAACTATATATATATATATATATATATGTAG
>WEDG01002757.1:0-18666 GCA_017591395.1 Schistocephalus solidus | reverse complement strand
TCAAGTTTTTGTTCCCCTCGTATTGACGTCTTTTTCAATTCTGCTACCAGTGTCCTCATTTTCATTCGATCGGTGGGAGAGTAATTCGGCTGAAAAACTCCACGATGATTTTTTTCGTAGTTGGGACTTTCGAGAGAGCAATAGATCTACCTGCTGTTTGCTCCCCCAAAACGACTTTTTAATGGTCTTGGTCGAACCTCATGCGTTTTCATTTGTAACGAGAGGTCCCAATCGAAAGATCTTTTTGATGTCGACTGTCACACCAGTTTCTTGCGTATCATTCAATAAATTTTGGAATGTCAGCAGATCCTGTTTTACCCTTTCTTTTGGCGTTTCCCCAGTAGCCTCTGAGACTCCCTGAACTACCAGACAAAATGACCTGTCAGGAAAAAAACTCGTTTCTGCATCCTGCTTTCTTTAAGTGATTGAAGGTTGAATCATACCCTTTGATACAGTCTTTAATACTGTGTTTAAATTTGTCTTCATCGGTGAGCCTGTTGGTTTATTTGCAGACCTCTCTATGGACCTTTCAAACGGCTCGAGTTCTCCTGACAATGCGTTTGCTCGAAGAGCACCCGGAAAACCTGAATTTTGGTTTGTGGCATCCAGGTCTGTCGATAAATCGCAAGCCACTTTTCCGCCATTAATTTGCTGACTACCATGCCCTGCTTCATTGTTGTTCGATGGAAATGTAAAGAGCATGCTGCTGTCGCTCGTTCGTGGCAGTAAAGAAACCTTACGATTACTGTTTTTCGACTTTTCAGAGACCGTCGATCGCTGATTTACTTTTGTGTAGTCGGATTCTATGTGCACCAGATTTCCCGAACCTGGGGAAACGCAAGACATAATTTCCTCCTCGCTTATTTTCTTTCTGGTCATCTGTATTTCAACTGGTCATCTGTCATAGTAAGTGATATGGTGCGTTATGATAGAAAAGCGGGTCACCAATTTTGTAGTGTATACAAAGGTCAAAAATGCTAAGAGCCAAGGTGTACAGAATAAATTAACGCTAAGCGGGGAATTGTGTCTAAACTACAAACGACAAAAGGACTGCAAAAATGTCAGACGATTGTAAAAATAAAGACTCACGAAAAACGCAACTTCTAGAAAGCAAGTTTTGTTGAGGATTGTTATAAACTCTGAACTATATCCAGAAAGCTATGCATCAAGGACGAAGAGCAGAGACAGAATTTCAATTAAGATGGCGTTCGGTAGAATGCAATCGGTAAATGAAGATCGATCGTTGCAATTGACTGCATGTAATTGAGAGAGAGCAGTACAATCAAGAGAGCAGCGGTGAAATGCAGCAGCGAAAACAGAAGACGCCCAACATGCGAGTTGAAGCTAGCTGTTTTTTTATTAAGAACATCAAAACAAGCGTACAAAAAGATTCAGGTAAATAAGAAAGATACAAACATGTCACTAGTACAAATACCTACAAGTCCAAGTAAATAACTTCCAAATTAAGGGACTGGACAATCAACTCAAGAGATATGTCAAACCAACGTGACTTCAACATTAAGGTTTAAAAACTTCGTTAAACTCAAACTTGGAAATTTCAATGGAGTTGAATTCGAAAGCGATTTCAAGCAACATGCCGGTGGATGATAAACAAATTCCAATTTGATGCTCTTTTATGAGGGATTTTGGCACAAGAAAAATTGCCGATGAACAGGAAGCATTTCCTTAAAAGCAATTGTAACGGTGTGGTGATGAACAGTCCTAGTGAAGTGTTAATGAAGTTAAAATTATCCAAGTTAGAGAACAGACAATATTGGCGATTCCGATGCACACAACCACGTGATAGAACAGTGTGGCTTCCATAAACAGCATAATTTAAAATTCCTTTTTAGTTGAATAAGTAAGTCCTTTATGCGGTGCGTATTCACATGCTTCAACGTTCTTCGTTTAATCACTTGTCTTATAAACTAATTATTAGTTTTCCGGCTGCCTTATCTACCTATTGTTTGTAGGGTTCTGTTGTCCACTCTTAGCCATGTCTCTTTTTAGCATGATTGGTCGCATTTGTTCGGTACGTTATTTTTGAATTTCATGTGCGTCTGCAGAATTCAATTTTAGGGTACAAAGCGACTCCAATTTTTATAAAATTAAATAAGGTATATTTCTTTTAGTTGATAACTCATGCCTACAGTTGCACATCACCCGAGCTGCCCCGGCCACGCTTTCGCCCCAGAAGAAGGTCTATGTTAGAGATAAACCTCATATGAATATTGGCACTATTGGCCATGTTGATCACGGGAAAACGACTTTAACTGCTGCAATTACTAAAGGGTAAGTTGGAATCCACCGCCCGAGAACGTATAAATTCCCGGGTTGGATAGGTAATTACCTCTCCCTTACGTTGTTACTTGTCGTCTTAAATACTGAATTCCTTTTTAAGACGACAGGCGATTGCTAAAAGGACAACACTAGATTTTGGAACGTCCCATTAGCAACTTCTCAACCACGTCTGACTTGCGTAGAGAGTTCGAGTCCATTAAACGGACCAAAAAATGGGGCTAACGTCACATCTATCAAAATTTTAATGTAGTCATTACCCTTTTGACTTAAACCCCTGTCTTCTAACCAACATAGAGCGATTTCACCAGGCATCCAGAGCAACTGCTGACATGGTTTTGTCCACTATGATTTACTCTGGATAAGCACCACCTTCGGGGTTTCTCGTCCCAAATTGCTGACCTATGTGAAATAAGTTGCCTCTTTTGCATCATAATCTTTTACGGATTACCGCATAATCTCCCTCTTCTCCTTAAGTCCTTGCCGATCAGAAAACGAAAACCGTTTTCAAATCTTATGAAGAAATCGATGCGGCTCCGGAGGAAAAGCGCCGTGGTATCACGATCAATGCAGCTGTTGTCGATTACACTACTGAGGATCGTCACTACGCGCACACTGACTGCCCTGGCCATGCCGATTACATTAAGAATATGATTACTGGCGCCAATCAAATGGAGTGCGCAATTATAGTTGTTGCTGCCACTGACGGCACTATGCCCCAAACCCGCGAGCACCTTCTTCTTGCCAAACAAATCGGCATCGAAAATATAGTTGTCTTTATCAATAAAGCTGATGCTGCTGACGCAGAGATGCTGGAGTTGGTAGAGCTTGAGATACGCGACACTCTGAAACAATACGGCTATGACGGAGACAAAGTGCCTGTTGTTTCAGGTTCTGCATTGTGTGCTCTTGAAGACAAGAATCCCGAGATCGGACGCAACAAGATAGTCGAGCTTCTAAAGGTAATTGACAGTGTGCCTATGCCAAAACGCGATCTCGACAAACCATTCCTCCTTCCTGTCGAGCAAGTATTTTCAATTACTGGGCGTGGAACAGTCGCAACGGGTCGGATCGAACGTGGAAAGATAAAATTGCAAGACCAGGTTGAAATTATCGGCTACGACAAAATGCTCAAGTCAACCATCACGGGTAAGTTACTGATAAACCTTACTGCGATGTGAGCCAATGCATCGATGTTTTCGCGAATTTTTCCCTTTTTTCCGAGCATTTTACCTGGAAGTACTAAAATTGATCCTAAACCATTCCATCCTAACCATAACACGTTTGAAAGCGTGCGAAGAATGCAGAATAATGTTTACTGATACGCTCGCTAGATGATATGCCACGACTCACTCATTTTGTTTGAGGCTGCTTATTTGGACCAATGGTTAGTTACTCTCATTGCTTATTTATTACTATATCTTAGTCGGAAGGCGATTTTGTACTGTTAATCAAAGTAGGATCGAACTATTATCCTGACGTGAATTTCTGATTGGTTTCTTCGGGGATATAAAATTTTAAACTTCTGCATCAGAATAGTTCACGACCAAAATGTTTCACCCTTTTTTAACTGCTATCCTACGACTCAGTTTTTGCCTTAAACATCTTATAACCATTGCCCTCCTTCGGTTGTGTATACATGAAATTGGACCAACTTGACTGACAACAAATGTTTTGACCTCAACGAACGCCTACCCTTTTTCTGTTATACTAGCCAAGATTTTGAAAGCGTTAATATATTCTTGACGAATATACAGTCAGTAAAACACGACTTAACCGGACCATCCACGACTCTAGAGGTCGTTTTATCACCCGGCCGACCATCCTTAGCTCAAAGCGATGTTAGTAGGAGCGTCATGTGCCCTTACCGTGGATTATTTGAGCGATTAAGTATGCGTAGTATATTCTCCGTCAATGGTTGCTAGCCAGATAAACTATTTATTCGTGTTATTGACCCTGGACGCTCGTCAGTATTTATATTATTAAGCGAGCAGAGGCCTATCACCTTCTGTGATTCGCTGGACTCTTTCTACCATAAAGTCTGTGCATGGGCCTTTTGGGTATTCGAATTATCTTCGTGCTAGTTTCCTACAAGCATACTATAGCCAGTTTACACAACATACAACCTACAATTCAGGTATTGAAATGTTCAAGCAAATGATGGACGTCGGTGAAGCCGGCGACCAGGTAGGGCTTCTCCTGCGAGGTGTGAAACGGGACGACATCCGCCGTGGAATGGCTGTGTGTGCCCCCAGGTCGGCAGCAATGCATAACTTCGTTGAAGCACAGGTAGCTTAAGTGAAATTTTATGATTGCATGCACATTTTTATCCCTTTAACCCACTTTTGTATCGAACCAGGTTTCCTACTCAGGCACGACCTCAGTCCTGAAAAGAAGGCAGCACGGCCCTATTTTTCCGCCTGTTTTATCACTTCACCATTACTTTTTTGGAACAAATTTTACAGCAGTAACTGCCGCGATGACCCATCATCTCCAGTTTCCGTGTAGCCAAAATTTGAGTGGTTTTTCTGGGGCGATGCATTTATTCTGTGAAGCCTCTAAGCTGGTACACGAGACCGTTATCGGAGATAAATTAAGCGACGGTGAAGGGGCTGTATTTGTCTATTTCAACTTATCAGGGTACTGGGTGTCTGGAACTGTCCCATATAGGCCTTCGTTATCAGTCCTCCCGCAAAATTCACGTTAATTACTTCTACTCAGAGCATGGACAGTCGCTGGTTAACCCGTCCACATCGCCGGCCCTTATTCGTGCAGCTGTAATTCCAATACGGCCTGACTCGATCCAGCAGACAAGGTCAGATTTCCTACCCGATCTTATTTGGCCTTTGATTTACCTGGTTGGACTGTATGGCTGCTTCGGTTCTATCAGCAACACCAGCACCTAACTCCCTACGATAGGCTCATTCGCCTCAAGCTCTCTTACTCTATGACCTGGAATGCCATATTTCAGATGGGTTCACTGGTTTAGATTCCTATAGGCAAATACTTAAGCTGGGGATTATGCGAACTTCTGCATAGTCATTACACCATTAGTCCAAACGGCTTAAGTAGCAGCGCGAATAGACTCTTTTATTATTCAAAAGTAGCGTTCCTGTGTTTATATTTACAGATCTATATGCTTTCCAAGAAAGAGGGCGGTCGCCAGAAGCCATTCACTAACAACTTCCAGCTGCAAATCTTCAGCAAGTCCTGGGACTGCCCTGCCTTTCTTTTATTAAAGGAAGGTCAAGAGCTAATAATGCCCGGTGAGGATGTTGGAATCAGCCTACACCTTCAAAAGAAAGTCGTAAGTCGTCTCACCAAGACTATTCTCAATTTCACTTGCATCAATGAGCTAGAAATGGATAAGCCCTCAGTAGGTAGTTCACTACTCTCAAATAGATTCCCACTCACTCCTATTAGTCAACCTAACTTATCCTCGTTTTAACCCAAGGACTTGACTGAGCCAAACGGCTTTGCAATTACCTACCAGTCACCCACAAAGACGCACACGTTAGTCAGAGGCTTGCTAATGCATCTATCCAAACCTAACATGATAGTTGTCTTTATAAAGACTGACCAAAGTGGATATCTGGAAAAATTACGAAGATGATAGGGAGAATAGTTCGCATTTAGACGGACACTAAGAGACGTCCCCCTCTTATCTTCGGAGGCGGATAACGATCCATATCGTGCGAGTAAAAGCACAAGAGCGTGGAAAGAGTTCAGTGAGTATACGGCTGGTGTTCGAACCGGAAATGTTTGGATAATTGGTGTTCATTTGCATATAACGCAGCAGTACTTTCTCTCTACAGTTTTTAGAGCCCGGACAACGATTCACAATGCGCTGTGGGGGCGCAACCATGGGCTATGGTGTCGTCGCCAAGGTTTTGCCTGATCCCGGTCCTGGCAAATGGGCCGAATAGTGGTGCAGAACGCGTTTGAAAAAGACACTAGTAGGGAATTTTCCTCTCTAGCCTTTACATCTCTACCATGCGCGTTTTCAACGTATGAACTGTGTACAAAGTGCCCTTTTATCTACAAATAAGCCTACAGCTTGGAAGTAAATGATCCGACCAGTTGATTTTTTACCTACGTTTTATTACTGTTAACCTAGATAGATACGCTTTGGATTTGCAGGAACCTCTCACTTGTTGTACTCGAAGGTTCCCCCTTTCGCAGAGGTTTGTTGATTAAAAACGGTAGCGAAAGTAAATTGGAAACTTGTGCATTAGGAAATATCTGCACTTCTTATCTAAGCTATCTGGGATCAAGAAGAAAAGCTTGGACGTAGTCAGCTTGCTTGTTTCGAGGAAAACAACTGACACAAGAGGGTCGCGAGAAGGACGAGACAGACGAGAATTTGGAGGTTTTGAATCCAGTTCTGAATCCGCGTTACCAGACTCCTCGATGCTGTGTTCCTACTCCTGGGCGAAGCGGTCTTCTGTGATATCATGGGCGCTCTGGCAGATTCATATACGAAATCGTGGACCCGTTCTTGAGTGGGGAGCATTGAGTTCGATATCCGAAGCACTACCATCGGATGCACGGACAATCTTCGCTGGGAAACAATATTGTACAATACCATGGCCGCTCTGGCATCCTCGACACTATCATGAGTATCGAGTTGAATAATCCTGCCTAAAAAAGGCATAGAAACAAGACTAAACATTTTTATCGGCGATGAGTTCGAAGGCGTTAATGAAACCTCCACATCGTACTGGCAGCCTCTGTGGTAGCGGCACAGGTGCCAGGCCCAACAAACCCCTACTTCTAGCGGTGGGGCATGCTGCATAACCCAGGGGATCTCTCATTACCAAAACAGTAGCTTGCGCCTATTGCGAACTCATACTGGCAAACCGTTGATGTACCATAACTGGGAGGGGGCCGCTGCGGGCTCTATCATATTGTACGTTAAACAAACCACTTACTAGGTGTCCTGGATAACCAATAACCGAACAGCGTGAGGGTTGAAATTGAAAATTGTCGTTAGCATAAATGAATCAGAATATTGTTAGTATAATCAGGTGCAGCCTGCGCGACCACAAACCGCGGGACCGTCATCACCAAAGGCTTTTTTTATAAATTAACTAAACCATCAGCCAAAGAATTGAGCACGCGCTCGCTACGCGGCAGAGATCACCTAAGGCGTAACAAATGAAACGGTGCTATTCTTATAGCCTTATTAACTCTCGAAGGCCTCTCATGAGATGGATGGAAGATGGGTTACCAATTAGACTAGCTACCCGGCGCGTCCATAGGTGGCGGTAAGTAAATAATGCCACAAAGCCCGATGACGGCACTGTGACATGGCGAGTGTGAACCGCCATTAAATAAGTTCAATAGCCCTCGCTGCCTTGTGGGTAGGCTCTAGAGGAGAAAACCTCGAAAAATCAATTAGAGCGGCTGTTGGGTTCCCGCTCGTGCTAAAAATCCCCGAATATAGTACTACGAGCCATGCTACGGCGTCCGCGGGAACCGATGCGCTCCGCAACCCTAGTCCAGTGGTGCGGGCTGGACTACTCAATCGGAATCGGTCCCTTGGTATTGGATGCTGGAATGTGCGAACGTTTCTGGACCCTGGTACCCAAAGTCTGACGGCCCGCAGCCTTCATCAGTACAACCTAGATGTGTGCTGCCTGTCAGAAGTCCGAATACCTGACTCGGATTCTCAGGAAATAAAGATCTCGGGAGCCAACTCATACTTCACCCTGTACCAAAGTGGCCCTTGCGACTTTTCTGGTAGACATGGTGTGGCGATTGCCATCTCGCAAAAAGCGAACCGTACACTAGTTCCTTGGGAACCCGTTTACGAACGGATGGCCTATGTGCGACTGAAAGGTCACATCAAAAACATCTCTATCGTCTTCGTGTACGCATCAACTTCCGCTGCCGAACAGCGCGACCAAGAGACGTTTTACTCGTAACTACAAACGGTAATTGAAAGACTCCCGCGCCGCGATCTGTTAATTGCTTGTGGGGACTGGAATAACCGGACTGGACGTGGCGACTCCACTAACAGTCATCTTATTGGCCGTTTTGGGTTTGGTTCTCAATGTGAAAATGGTGAGACTGCTAAACTTAAATGAACACGGGCTTCCAGCATTACAACAAACACCTGCTGACTTGGTATTCAAACGACGGTCATAAGGCCAGCCAAATCGACTACATCCTAGTCAGTTCACGGTTCCGCAGTTGGGTTCATGATAGCAGATCGATGAGAAGTGCCGAGACTGGTAATGCCTATGGGTCTGACCATGTCCTCGTCCGTACACGCTTTAAAGTGCACCTATCATCTGCACCCAAAATGTCACGTGCTAGACGCCTCAATGTCGCCGAAACCCGGCACTGCCGAGGACAGAGAAATCCGGTCTTGTATTACTACCCGAGCAGACGGAGAAGGCAATCGAATGTGTATTACTGAAGGGATTATTTTGTGGGGTTGCTGAGAAAATCCTTGGGTTTACTCAGCGACGCCGCCGTGATTGGATCAGCGAAAGAACCCTGCAGTTGTCTGCCCAGATGGCTCGAGCCAGGTCCCGCAACGATTCTTCCTTCCGAAAACTCCGAAAGATGACGGAAAAATCGGCTATAGAGGCCAGAGGAAATATTGGGTTGAAATAGCGACCTCGATGGAGCAGGCCTCGAACGTAGGTGACACTCGAAAACTCTACCACATTATCCGCCCAGTTAGTGTAGGCCCTGTACACTGAGCGACTCTGTTCGTGACGTGAATGGCAGCTTTATTAATGAGGGCTCGGCCAAGGTCAAGTGCTGGCGTGAGAACTTCGAACACCTCTACTTCGATACCGAGCCCAGCACCCCCTTACCACGTGCAACGGAGTCTCCTTTCTTTTCTGCCTATGCAGTGTCATGCGATCCCCCTTCTGAAGGAGAAGTCATTGATGCCATAGGAAGGTTGCGAAACAGCAAGGCACCTGAAGACAACGGTATACCCTCTGAAATCTACAAGTCTTGTGTCGACACACTGGCTCCATGAATTGATTGTACAGGCGTGGAGAGACGAGGTTGTTCCTGGTGAGTGGGGCTAGGCATCATTTTGCCTGTCCACAAGAAAACAAAAACGTGATGCGAAAACTGCCGTAACATAAGTCTTACCAACGTTGCTGCTAAAATCTTCGCTATCGTCCTTTTCAGGCGATTACAGGCTGTGCGCGACTCTAAAACGAGGCCCAACCAAGCCGGATCCCCAGCTGGGTGTGGATGTGCGGACCAAATATTCACACTACGACGCATCCTTGACGCATCCCGCTGTAGTTACCAGCAACCAACGGTCGTATGCTTTATCGACTTCGCCGCCGCGTTAAATTCCGTCCATCGTGAATCCTTATGGCGGATAATGGCACTAGATGGTCTACCATCGACAATCATAGCCATGACCAAGACCTATTACAGGTCAACCACTGCGCGAATTTCGGTCCATAACAATCTTTCCCAAGCATTCGATATCTGGTCTGGCATTCGACAAGGTTCTATTTTGTCGCCCATCCTGTTCAACTACGCTATCGACTGGGAACGCTCTGCATGAAGAGGACGGTGTTGAGCTTGCACCCGGACGCCGGCTGGCTGACCTCGACTACGCAGATTATATCGCCTTAATAGCTTCAAATTTTAGTGATCTGCATTCTATGGTGTCGCGGGTAAATGAAGTGGCTAAATCGGTCGGCTTGCTCATAAATGCGGGGAAGACCAAGCTGCATCAAATAACCTGGGTCGAGGTTGCTGCCGAATGGATAAAGTAAGGATAAAATTGTCTCCCGAATCGATGCTGCTAGTCGGGTTTTCTCAAGCTTTAGAAATTGCCAGTTTACCCGACGCGACATTTCTATCGCCACAAAGATTCGCGTAAACCGTGCGTCTGTCTGGTCTGTCCTTCTCTATGGCTGTGAATGCTAGGCTACACGCGTGAAAGATGAGCGAAAACTGGAGGCATTTGACCACCACTGTTTGAGGAAGTACACAGATTTCGTCTTAAATGAGACAGTCCGCACTCGCTGCGCAAACATCGCAAGGATATCCAAAGCCATCCAAGAACGACGACTGAGGTGGTCCGGGCACGTTCTTCGTCGCCCACCATACAAGTTCAGTGTTGCTGCCCTTGAACCGACCCTTCTACCAAATTGGAGACGTCGAAGAGGAGGTCAGCCCAAAACCTGGCTCGACACCGTTTATCAGGACATGGAAGTTGTTCTTGGACCCTCGGTATTCGGCGTCCGTCGTTGGCGAAGAGAATGGATTAAACTGTCCAGGTTTGCTGCCACGGATCGTCACGCGTGTAGGAGCACAATCTGTGACATAATCGAGGCCGGCTAGATCAGGCAGTATCACAGCCGTAACAAGTACAAGTTAGTCTCATGAGCAGCTCCAAACACCTCTATCAGCCACGAACATTGACATTTACCAAACTCGTCCGATCAGTTCCTATCAACACTTGTAGATGTTGAGCAGCGGACGATTAAAAACCGAATTTGCTGACCACCGGAGTTTGAACGATTTCTCGAGCGGAGTACAGTGACTTTATATAACAGACAGAAGTGGTTGCTGACAAACACAACTGGAACTAGGACGACCATTTCTGGTTTCCTAGCGGTCGAAGGTCGACCAGACCCAAGCCTATGTCTGGGTGACACAAGATTCGAACAGGGAACCTCGAGGAGCAAGACGGAAAGTAACGAGCAGGTAAAGCAGAACATCAGGAAACATGGCCGAGATGGCAGGGCCTGCTTCCTTGTTACTTGGTTTACCAATTAAATGCTACCATCACAAAACTCACATTCACATTGTAGGTAATAAATACAAAACCAGTTTAAGCCGGCTCAATACGGTCAGTCGGGTTGTCACGTGCTATGAAGTACTGTATGCAACAGAGGCAAGGTTAGATAAATCAGGCTTGGACGCTGCCACACCTGTTGGAAGTAAAAAAGCAGATGGCCCGAAGATAATGCCTAGTATTTTAAACAACGCTCGGTGATACTCGTGATAATCCACCTGGAATATCAATTTTATTTGCTTGACAGGTGAAATAACCCAACAGCTCTTTCGGTGCACGGCTCGGGGGAACTTGCTGAATTACGCGAGCATTAATTCATAGATGCGAGATTATGGTCGTTAAAAAATGCCATTTGAAGATCCAAACACAAATGTAAGCGCTCAGTTTTAGTAGTCAGTCTCACCTGTGAGGCGGTAAGTGAGTCTTGCTAGTTTGGGCTTCTTGTCTATCGGCAGATTCGCCAGTTCACGAAGCGTCCTATCATTCGCTGTATCGAATCTAAACTCCCTGGGATGGTTGATGTCGAGGGCTCGAAAGTCATTCTTCAGATCGTGACCAACTATAAGTCTATTCTGAAGAGAAAAAATGACAACCTCAGTATATTTAGAAGGCAGTGTGCAAGGAAAGCGATGGGCTGTACCATCAAATGTTTTGCTTGAAGACTGTTCAGTTTGGGGCGGAGCGACCTGTGGAAAACACTCGGGGAATTTCGTCGGCATGTGCGGTGACAGGTGAATAGCTACTACCCGCTTACCTGGCGTTACTTGGCATTGCAGGTAACCAAAGGCTGAAGTAGTCCAAACATGGGACCGGGATTGGTGCTAATTGATTGCTACTATCGAACAAGAAACGCCCATTCTTTGTTTTCCACGGTATTTATTCTGCGAAGTGATTTTCAGCGAGAAAACCCAGAGTTCCTTTGTGACCTCAAATATAAATTGGGAGCAGGGGATTCAGTTGGGGGTATACAACATGAGGGGATTAAACGTGACTCAAATAGCCATTCAGTGCCACCGAGTTCTTCGCAATTGGATCAAATAAATTATTTAAATTTGGCGAACCCCCCTAGTGATACCGTGTTTGATTGGTAGGGCGACTAGTCTGTCTCTTTGTTGCGTAGAGCCACGAAGAGCCGATTGATATATGAACCTTTCGGAAAGTCTCAAGTGGTTAGCGATCCAAAAACCATGTCTAACAATCCGGACACTGTATTCGGATCCATCACACAGAAGCCTAAGAGCTGACTATAGGATACGCTTGGTCCGGACAGCGCCTACATGGCTTGCCCACTGCAGGCTGCTTGAGCACATAAAATTAGCCATCTCAGGTCGCCCACCGGCTTCTGATACATGGCGGGACGCGGGCTTACCGTGAAAGGTTACAGCGGACCACATGTGCTCCAGTCCTACTGATTCGTGAACGCGATTTGATGAAACAGGACGATATATCAACTCTTGATAATTTGACGGTATGCTTTCTGATAAGTTCCGGTTTTGCTGATAGCACAATGGAGAAAGCCGGCATCGCTCGTTTCGAGGCTAAATGGCAAAAATCCAATCACCACAACACTGTGCGTTATACAAGGATGTTTTAACCTTAGTCACTGTTCTCTGTTACAAGAAAAAGGTCATAAAAAGCTATAAAAACTCTTGGAAGTTTAGTTTCCACGGTTCATGGTTTGCTAAAGACGCGAACTCATTAAAAGTGCGAAACTACTGAACCGGACACAGCGGTTTCCTGTGCAGCAGATTTTTGAAATGCCTATTTATCAGCGTTTGCTGTCGGAAATGCATGCAGTATCGGTGCTTCCTTTGGAAGGCTTACAAAGCAAAGATAAGTAGTGTCTCTGGGATCCCAATTGCCTAGCGTACCATCCTCAGTGTAACTACTACCGTTAGCGGGGCATATTGAAATTTAAATGTCCGCCACCAGCAGTCCCTAAGCGGCACCGACAGCTTTGCGATGTCCCTAACCATAAATAAGCAAGTTATTCTAAACGGCTCTCTGAAAAGCTTCCGCCTGGAAGCAGAGTGGCATAATACTGGCAATATTAATTTAAACATACCACTTGTTTCTCTATTTCACGTTTACCAGGCTGTCAAGGTGGGCATGGTCCCGCCGAGGCGTAAAGCCCAAACAGCCAGACGGCACTGAGCATTCGGGTGTCTACTTCGAAGTGTCTTCGCCGACCAGATAGTATGTTGCAGGGGCGAATCGAGAACAGTTCCGTCAGCCTATATAGATCAAGTGAGTTAGACAAAGGAAAGTTTGACTTCCCCAAAACACAAGACATAAAACCACAGCTCCATCCACGACAATGAGTCACAAAAAACGGCCTATCCTTAATGTTGGACGGAATAAGGGAATATTACATTCCAATAAGGGTCTAGGACCACAACGGCAGCCTAAATACAGACAGAAGAGTCTGAAGTGAAGGTGACAATTCACGATAACCTCCAGGGAATGCTCAAACCATTCATGTAACAGATAGACGTCCAATTTAGGAAACTGGGAGTTCTAATGAAACGAAGCAAGCACACTCATAGCGAAATTGGTGGAATGAACCTGTGCGAACGTGAAAAAGGCCCTATGCGATAGGAAAGCCAGTCATTAAAGGATAAAAACGCGCGGGTCTCGCGAAATACTGTATCTCACTCGTAAGTTTTTATACAAAATATTAAAACAGCTTACCTCGATGAGAGAAGAGACAATTGAGCGAAGTTCCGCATAGGACATTTTACCAATCAAGTTATCCGGTGTTATACCACTGTAGTCAGTGTTGTAACTGTACACTTCATAGGGCGGTTGACAGTACTCATCAATGACGACCATCCCGTAAGAGTCTACGATGCTGACTCGAGCAGCTATAGACTTGAGCTTTTTGGAGCTAGGCAAGGATACAGCAATCATTTCACAGTCAAGCGCATAAGCCATTGCAAGAAGGGCGAGGAAATGAAGGTGAACTGACGAATGAGATCTGGTGTCAGGCACTTCAGTCGGTCATAGCAGGGTGATCTCGTTACGTGGATGATCCTCAAAGTTCTATAATGCCAAATACACTAGTAGAGATATTTATATAAATACGGCTAACAGAAGAGTTTAAGATGGAAATGCAGCTTCTGAGGAATAAAGCAATGCAAAGTTGATAAAAATTACTTGCATTCCACTCATTCCTAAAACGGTGGGATCGGGCGCAGTTGGCAACCGCAAATCGATAGTATAAAAGACAGGATTGAGAAAAATTTTCCCTTGAAAGAAGCTGTCTTAAGGATAAAAACACTGCAACGCTTACTAAAGGCTAGAATGCTCATAAAACACACGGGGGTAGCGGAGTAGCAGGGCTGACTGTCGTAAAATAACCAGGGAAAATATATAAGTTGAGTTTGAGAACAGTGAAAACCTAACAGTGGAGCAGTGTCCGATTTTGTGTGCGGATAAAAGAGCAACAATTTTGTTCGAATGGATAGGGATACTTTCTTCAGGCTGCCCACAATGACAAGGTGAGACCGAGATGGTGAGTTCCAACCATGATTCGTCATCGACCAAATCTACCTGGGTCTGGGTCAACCTGATTCGAACCCAGACTCGCCGATCACCAGCATCAGGCGCAAAACGCTCCGAGCACCATACTACGATTCCATTTCTTGGTCAGCTGCCAGGAAAGACAACGCAATGACTATGGCGTCGGAGTCCCAGTATGGCGCAAATGCATGGCTGGCTTTCGGTGCCTGGCAAATTAAAAATTGGCATTCCAAAGGCAGCAAAGCCAAAAATACAGCTAGGAAAGAGTATGAGGAAGAGGAAAACATGTTTTCTCTTCCTCGCCACTCGTACTGCAGTAGCCAAAATCGTAGCCATGTGGATTTTTTCCTTTCTGACCAATGCCATTACAGCAGACATAGACGCGTTCTATGGTAGTCGACTACCAACCCGAATCAACAAATCTCGAATTCCACTGCACGCCTCAGTAAAATTAGCTAACGTCTTTTATTCAAGATTCGAGTAATATACCACTCAAATCAGATCTTAATTATTTGCAGAACTTTTCGAATGTTGTTCCAATTCAACAGTGTAGAAATTTTCAACAACGTGCTCCTGATAGCAAAGCTCTCAGTACCACGAGCGTCCGTATAAGAAACTTCTGGAAAAGGCGTTTTCACAAAGGAGGGCGCGCGACCCTTCATCCCTATTTATACATATTGAAGCAATTAAATATGATTAAGGTTTCTTATAAATTTTTAAAACATAAAAATATAGTTTTAATGTCAATGAAAGGAAAATTAGCTTAATTGTTTTAATTTCACTAACCCAATGCATCTCAATTAATCATCACCGAGGCGATCTGACCTTGTCAATGGTGATGTTATAAATACAGGCGAGGAATGAAATCCTGAGACCCGTTTTCGGTCGAGCCTGACGACCAGGAATCATCGTGTAGCCGTCCCTCGATCCTACCGGATCTCAGCTGGATAGTCATCCTCCGGATTTAGATTGTTATTGTACCTAGGTTTTTCCTTATCCATAGTTTCTCATTGTACTTAGGTTATTAGTAGACTGTACATATCAAGGTCTTTCTTAGCTCCTGGTCGTGGCAAACGTGTTTCGGGCACGTAACAAACGGCCGGGCTAACTTCACAGCTTCAGCACTCTTAATTAGAGGTTTGTCTCAACCAGCGAATCAAAACTATATCTCCGGTTGATGTGGGTGAAATAACAGGTCCCAATTGTCGCACAAATCAGGTGTGAGCCTACAGGCATATATGAAATTCAACATTAACGCAATAAGACACATATTTAGTCCTGCCTTTGCCAGATGCTGAGAGCTGATTATTTATCGGGTTATGGGCTGGATGCACCAACTGCCGCCATATGCAATGTAAAAGTAACTTCCGAAATCAACACTGCTTTTGCTGGCAGCAAGTGTTGCTCTCTCGCCCTCTCTTTCTCTCTAGGTAGGTTTTCGCTACATATCATTCTTCAACCACCAGATGCGAAACCGATCACTAAATCAGGCTTGGACTACGGCTGTTAAAATTACTACCCTAATAACAACTCGGACGAAAATCTGTTCCGATGGTACGAATTTTCGGACGCGAATCGAATCCGACCATTACTACGAATTCGGACTCGAATCGGATCCGAAAATTCGTATCTCGTTTTTAAACCGCACAGCGGAACCCCTTACTCCTTTGGTTGACGCCCATACTAGCTAAACGGTTAAAAAACGATCCCCATTACATTCTAATCGAATAGTTATTGATGATAAGGTGATTCGCGGAAGACTGAGTGAGCAAGTAAAATATATTTTGTTTAAAAATATGCAAATCGTAAGTGTACAAAAATAAATCTTATAAATGTATCCTAATCAGTTGTCCTGTGTTGATGGACCTGGCAATCCCTCAGCCGTTTAATGAGGTATCCACCCTGTAATGAAAGACAATAAAATAAGTGATTGCGAGTAAACAATGCGCATGTTTTTATGTAGTAAATGTTTGTATACAACGTTGATAATTAAAATCTACTTACTGTCAGCACAGTGCCCCAGGGGCTGCCTTTGAGCCCCTTTTCTGCAAGCGGTCATATGCCTTTTTAAAGGCATTTTTGAAAGCTCGATCAAGCCGCAATTTGTCCGCCTTTTGTGGAATATTCCAAAGATTGAACACGTCGGCGGTGCACATGAATTAGTAAATAATGAAAATTTTCTTACCTAAAAGAATTCCGTATAAAGGGTAGAGGAAAGAGACCTTTTTGTGCTGGTGGTGACCGTAGAAAGTTGGCCGGTAGAGCGAAGAGCGATATGAAAATACGATCAGGAAAATTGCTGACGCTTCCACCACCAAAAGACGCCAAATGGGTAACCTAGTTAGACGGTAAGTAATGTCCAGACAACCTACCAATTGCTGCCTATCTGCGCTCTTTACGACGGCTTTGGTCAGGGCATCTACTTCGTCAAGGGTCGACATTTTTTGTACAATCGGACCCCTTGCAGTAGGCTGGGGCGCATGTGTGCCACAGCTACCAATGTGCTTATCCAGGCGATGCCATGTGGCCACCACCTCCACTTTCTAAGCCTGCAAAAGCCTTATTTATTGCAGTTGGCTTTGCATTATCCATCGAAGACTTGCTTTGATGGCTGATCAGCTGGGTCTTCTTGTTTTTTTATTTAAATTTTAATTTAAATTTAAATTTTATTTATTTATTGCCAGTTAACAGGCAAGGACAAAAAAAATATATACATAAGAGGGTCAAGCTAACAGTGAAAAAAACTCCTGATCGTTGTTTAGGGTATTTTCAGGAGAAAAAACTGCAGCTTATTGAGTAATTAAAGTTCTGAAAAGGGACGCGGTAACAAAGGTGCCCGGTGAAGAACCTCTCCATTCAGTGTTACAGATGCGGTATTCTGCACCAGCAGGTATGTCGGTGAGCGGCTGTTCGATGTCGACTGAGAAATAAGCCGATTGAGGACTGCAGAGCCGGCAATATTGCCCTCAGCATTAAGACCGGCACAGGATTCAGAGTCCGTGAATGCCATCAGAACCGAAGAGAGCTTCAACAGAGTCAGCACCCAAAAGTTTTGGAAGGTGTCCTGACTGTAAAAAACTAGTGACAGTTCGCGTAAACAAGGGATAGCTTTGCTGAATTTTGCTACTTCTAGGTAGCTAACTCCAGATTGCTATAGTGTTTACCGAAAAAAACTGTCGGTATATAACTGTGCGTGCCAAAGGAAGAAATAAAAATACATCTCGATGACTGGTGCGCCGAGAGTGTTCGAGGTGCCTCAGAGATGAGGGTTAAATCGCGATACGATTTTAGTAGTTTAAACAGTAAAATAGTCCCTTCTGTAATCTGCAAGCCACAGCGGGTCATGGCTTGTAAGCTCACGGCGTTGGCGGTAGGACAGGCTCGCGTTCCCGAATGAAAACTCTTTTTGTAAGAAGTGCTGAGTGATTCTGTATCTTTCGTTTAATAGCAAGCAGAAGACTAAATAGAAACGAGCAGTATTCCAGACTAGTCCTGACATACATTTTATAGAGGCTGATTCTAATTTTGATGGTTTTAAAATTTTTGAGAATAAACCCAGTAGTTTGGCGTGCTTTCGAGACAATCAGGGCGCAGTGCTCTGACAGATTAAGACTGCTAGAATATGATATGCCCAGATCCTTTATAACTCCGGGCACATTTAGATCGTGACCGTCTTTGCTAAGGTGGGGCTAATGGTTGTCGCCAATAACCATAACGGAGCACTTTTGCCAAGAAAGTGAGAGGCACCATGTGCACACCACTGCGACCGAAAGGCCTGAAGATCCTTTTTAAGAGCTCGGCCCGATGTTGCGTAGGTCAACCGGTTTATATCGAAAGGCAACTGTTAAATCATTAGCGTACATAAGGGCCTGCCATACTGAAAAAATCAGGAACATCGTTGGATGCAAAGAGGCAAAATTGAAAGCGGGCGAGTATCGCTGCCCTCTGAATAACTCCGCTCATCACATGCGTGCTGGAGATAACATCAGTGAAATTTTAACCCGTTGTGCGCGAGCATTCAAATGCTAAATACGTAACTGAAACGAAGTACACGA